>JAPEVG010000124.1:31140-87300 GCA_029747595.1 Trametes cubensis
TGGAGCGTTGGTTCGAAACTGATGATCGGAGANNNTGCTATACAACGCTCAGGGCAGAGGGTCTTCAAGTACATGRCTAGCGTGGTCACATTCGCAGAGGTACATGGAGCCGCCGGGATGGGGTTGTGGACGTATGATATCAGAAGTCGATGTGACTTGATATCTGCTCTCATCTGCATCTGCCAGCCTGAATCGAAGGTCTATAGATGCGTGTCAGAGAATTGAGTAGCGCGCTTATTCRTGCTAAAATTGGCTCGAGCGTATGCGTCCTGGAAACCTTGGAGCCTTGTGAGAGATACCTATGGGATGCGCACGCCTGAGAGTGGAWTCTGSAWGCGTNANAGTGGAGTCTGCGAGNGTCTGCGGAGACTCGGAGTGCTGAGGCTCGAGCGCTAAACGCAAGTTCACGGGCGTTATTAAGCGCCCGTMGGCCCTTGGCGGATGTCCGCGCGCTTAAAGTTGTAGTCTAGTTACCAGTGTGCCGCCGTCGACTCTCGAGTCGTCTCGAGCGAGTCGTCCAAGTTGATCCAACCGGTGTTTTGCGTATTCGCYAGAGCGCATGAGCCTTTACGAAYATCGCGCATGCGATGATCCTTGAATTCACGCTTATGGAGATTGCGAGATCAGCTCAGCAGCATCGTTTAGGTGACTGATCCTCAGCTATCGTCGACAAACCTCGTCAATTCSAGGCTCCCTGAAGGGCTGGATCGAACAAGCCGTCAAGGGCCAAGCTCRGGTGCGTACGTATCGGGTAGTAAGCTGTCCAATATGTATATGAGAACTCATCGGACGGCTTTCAGGTAGTAGCTGCCTGAGAATGGCTCACTTTCCAGAATCCGCAGAGGTACCAACTCGTCACATATAAGCCGCTGAAGGCTCCCTCATTAGATGAAGCCATCCTCTCTNNKTYTTCGACAGCCTACCATCATGGTTACAGCTACGAGCATCGCTTCCCTCTTCAGTCAGTATAAGGAGGGTATAGGCGCTTGGCTTGTTGGCGCCCTCATGACGACGTTGTGAGCGCATTCTATCTCCATCTCTGCTCGTCAGCCGAAAGTCAAATTTTCCTTCCATGAATAGCCTCGTTGGAATCACTGTACAACAAGCCTTCCGTTATTTTCGCCTGTATCCTCGCGATGCGAGTTATTTGAAGGCCTGCGTATGTACTCACCGATGCACTTTTGTCCAGTATCTGACACGTCATAACATCGTAGGTCGTATCAGCTGTGTATGTTATACGTTCTATGGCCCGCGACTGCGCTGTAACGTGTTTAATATCTTGACAGCGTATTGCAAATGTTGACTACCGCGTTCGCTATGCATACCGCGTACGTCGTACGTCGGACCTTGAAATCATGGATATATCTCATGAACATGCTATAGATACTATTACCTCATCACATACAACGATGACCTGATAGTGGTCCTGAAGAAAGATGTTCGGTATGTGCGAAATCAACGCTTTCACCCCAGCCTCATTCTGTACTGAAGGTGCACATCTTTCGTAGGACGTCTGCAGTAAGTGATAAAGCGCAAAGGCAAACCCTCTCTGATTATTTCTCTGATCCAGCTTGTCCCAGTTTTTGGCATACGTCCCATTCCGATTGTGTATGATATAACGCTCTCTGGTACGTCCGATCAGTCACTGAATAATCTCGTATCAGAAGGGTAAGGCATATATTGTTTTGAAGTATCCGCTGCATCTGATTATTGAATATGTGATTGGCATTGCTACAGCTTCTTTGCCCGTCGTGTTTTCCTCAGTATGTCCATCTCATATGTCGCTAGCATTATCTATCACTTATTATTCTCGTGGCTCAAAAAGTTGGNCCATCAGTACCGGATAATTGTCTTCTCAGCAGTGAGCCATCTTCTAATATGGTTCGAGCTGTCTCTCGTTCACATTCTAACAACCCGCTAGATGCTAATGCTGATTGCTTATTTCGGTGAGCACTCGTTTAAGGCGTCCACGGCGATTCCAGGCACTGATCCATGACTCATAGGAATCTTCGTTTGTATGTCTCTACTAAATGATCGTGTCTCGTGAACTCACCACAATCAATCTGAACAGCGGTGACAGCTCAGGCGTAGGCCGTGTTCTACAGACGCCGGTCGTATAGCTCTGCTAAAGACTTTACGCTCCAGATTCGCCTTGCAAAGCGTTATCGCCTCTGTTCAGATAGGCGGGGTTCGTTGAACATGAAGTTCATACAAGGAAGGTATGGCGTTAACTGACATTCCTTGCAGTGGCTACCTGGGGCTGTGTCGTCTGCCCTTTTGTTCGCTGGCGATGTCCAGCTCACCGCCGTCCTGGTTTACGCGTTGCACAAAGGAAGGAGCGGAATATGACGGTGCGAGATCATCCACTAATTCTTATATGCACACTCTCCAGGACGGATTCCTCCAGGACGGATTCAATGATAGATTTGCCCATTGCATGCACCATAAGCAGTGGTGAGGCGCTTGTAATCCTGTACTTCGCTACCAGGTTGTTAACGTTTTCGTTAGGCAGCCTCATATGGTAAACACCTCATGGGCTTTCTCGCACCGGTGGACCCCTGAGTCTGAACCGTGCATATGTGGAACCTTCGCTTTCAGCGTACTGAACATCGTCACTTTGGTCTTGGTACGTTTCTGCGTCATCGTATGACTTCTCCACTAGCTCACGTGGTATTGTGGGATGTTCAGTCGGTCGTTTTCCCGCACAACGTTATTTATACCGCCTCAACACTAGTCGGTCAAGAAGGTGTGTACTACAGCATGACATACCACGTCGTCTCTCAGCTGACTCCGAACCTGTCATCAGTATATACAAATTCGTTCATTGTAGCGTGAGCTTCTTCTCCGAAACCGTGTATATGCTAGGATCCAATGGTCGTATCGCTGATTTAGAACCAAATTTCAGACTAAACACGCGCCATGTCGTATGTAGCCGTGGGGAACTCGACAACACCAATCTTGAGACCAAGATCGTGCTCGGCGAGGTTGTACCACCCGGCGTGGTAGTCGACCGGATTGCACCTGATGTGCAGTCAGCTGCAGGATCGTCGGTGTGTGCTTACCGTTGCCACATGCTAGGATTGTGAGATACTCACATCTGCGTGGTGCCTGTACTCGGGTCTGGCCAGATGGTCTTTGCTTGCCCTATGATGCAGTCCCAAAATACGGAGGAGGCGGCGGTCAGGGGCGGTTAGAATTGATGGATTAGATACAACTTCAAAATTGGATAGCTCGTACTGTCGTAGGCAACTGCAATGAACACTCTTCCACCGCTGACCGGTGTCCCCTCGTCGCTGGAATCAAAGTTCTCATTAAGGCGAAGGTTCAGACGGTCATGCCGTCCCGATGGAAGGGAAGAACAATCCATCCATGATATCATCCCTCTTGACTAGCAACGCGATGTACAACTTCCATGCAACGGAATAGTACACATAGTAGAATGTTGGAACAGTTGTCTACTCCCACTCTGCGTGATTACCCTGACCGCCCGTCCGCTGTTTGACCTTGACCATCAATGGCCCTGCCATGGCTGGGGTGAATGCTTCAGCTACCCGGGGTGCTTCGACCTTACGACCTGTCTCGGAATCGTATGTCAAGCATTCGAAATCGAAATAGGGTACGATGCCCGCCCAGCATGCTACGAACTCGTACGTTACGAGCTGCATTGCAGGGCTGCTGTATAGTTCAATGATTGTGTCCAATCTATCGATAGCACTGATGCTGACTCACCAAAGCCGCGGGCCTGGTCCTCCGAAGCCAATGAAGTGAGGTGCGGTAGGCCGTATGAAATTGCCATTTGCATCCAGGTGCCTTCCTGGATTGAAAGTATCGGCGTCTGGTCCCCAAACCTAGAAGGCAAAAATCAGACATGCGCATCCTGAAGGGACCTAGAGAGTTTCCATACCGTCTCATCCCGCATTGTGTGGTAGTCGGACCAGAAGATAAAGTCGTTCTTCTTGATCTCTAGGGCAGGCAGGCCTTGAACGGGGAGTGCGGGGAGAACATCGTCGCATAGAGCGATACGTCCGTTCTTCGGTATGCCCGGCCACATGCGAATGGTTTCAAAGAAAACAGCTTGGTGTACAGGGAATAGCTGCGGGAATGCGTCGTCATCCGACCTGCCTCGGATTAAACTTGAATACTTACCCGTAAGTCTCCGTAAGCGACTGTACCGCCATCTCTCTGATTCTTTGCCGCCTCTTCCCGCATCCTGGTCAACCAAACCGGAGAGTTTGCGAGGGAGTAGAGAGACCAGGCAAATGCGTTGCGAGTGTTGTCAGAACCAGCGAACATGAACACGACAAGGATATCCCTGAGGAGAGTTGAGTCGTCGAAGGCCGCATCTTTAAGTAGCCGGGACAACCAGTCATGGGTGAAGTCGTCAGGATGCTCTGTCAACTGAATCTTCCGAGTCTGAATGATATCATCCACTAGGTTTTGAACGTGCGCGCGTGCTCGATTGAAGCGCACTCGCTCCCCAGTGAACTACAATATGCAAGCCAACGTCACCACGTTATTATGGTCTTTAACAACTATGATCAACCTACCAGCTCAGTTATTTTCCAAAACGGGTTGAACAAACGACTAGAAATGCATCAGCAGCGCAATCGCAGGTCGAAACAAAGCGTCTGACCTCGATGAGATTTGATTGAGCTCCGCGATCGCTTCGCACACAGTGTCAGGGACCGTTAGGCACTCGCTCGTAGATTGGAGGGAGCCAGTGTCAAGAGCCATCGACGACAGAGTGAATATCTTCAGCGTCATACGCCCTGCAAGGTCTGCGTCGGAATCATAAGGCTAGAACCGGGACAAGCAAGTTCGATGCGAATGTATAACACTCACCGTTCCAATCGATAGCCTTTCCCTTCATGCTTGCATCGCGCAATAATTCGCGAGTGATCGGAATGACCTATGAACACGATGAGTAAATGTTTTCGTTGCCGAGGACGGTAGAATCACCTGATTGATCGCATGGATGACATGGTCGGAGAATGCCTTCGTTGTGAAGATCGGACTGCGTGTTGCAGCGGTCAATGTTGGCCTCGTTCGTACTACAAGAAAGACAAAGTGAAAGATATACTGACTGTATTGCTTTCCTCGAGAGACGCCACTCAGTCCCAACTGAGGCTATCGGCACTCTACTCCCCGGAAATTCCGACATCAAGGCGATCTCGTTAGGGCCATGAGCATATCGCACCATGTCGTCTGTGAATAATAAATGAATGCCTGTGCACGAAAGGAATGCCTCAGAGGTGAACTCACGCTGTCGGACATGGGCGATCCATTCAGGATGCTTGACAAGAATCCCGCGACCGTAGATTGGGAGCGTAAAGGTGCAGAGGGAGCCGTACGTATCAGACATGTACTTCAACCATTCAAGGCTTTGTCCATGCCACGGTATAACCTGCAGAAAGTTGCCCACAATAGGGTAGCCGCGAGGACCAGGAATGCCGTGGAGGGGACGGGTCCCGATGTAGCGGTCTTTGTATACGATCGCAAGGAGTGTGACGGAGAGACATATCATACCCAACGCCAAGAGCGAAGGATCTGCAGTATTAAAAAGCGACATGTCACTTCAACGCTTCAAAGAAAGGGGATGGAGATGTGTTGCCTTCTTGATCAAGATGCTATGGTATATATGGCAAGGCGACGAGGCGGCACTATTCGGTAGGGAGCGCCAGAGAACCTGAGGAGATATTTCTAAGAGGTGAGCGTCATGTGGCCTACTCGACGCCGTTGTGTTCACCATTCGAAGACGTGGTCTCCGCTCGTACCGCGTGATGGTAGTGGGAAAGGACGAGAGGGCTGAACCTACGCACTACACAGGTTCCCAGGAACAAGTACCGAGTGCCATACGCGATTGTTATCTCCAGTTTGATTGAACAGGCCAGTCGTAGCGGCGGAAATCAGCGAGAATGTTGAGAACTCGGGAACGAGCGCCGAGTTGACATCCGACATCACGTACTTGCCACCTTCGCGGTGCGATTTGGGCGTCGAGCTATTACAAAGCGCTCCTAGAGCTCCTTCGATCGTCTGTGATAGATTTCCCAAGTGAGATGTTCTACAAATTCAAGTAGACGCAACGTTACACCACGACACAACGTTATCAGAAAGGTCATAGATCCTATCCGTGAATCGGAAGGATCCTAGCCAACGCTAGCCAAACCTAGTATCCAGTTCAGCATTACTAGAATCGAGGTGCAAAGGATTACTCACGCAGTAGAGTACATAAGACGTGTGATCGGATGATGCAATACGGAGCGAATAGAAACGCATGCCAACAACAATACCCAAACACACGAGGGCGAGAGACAGAACGCGGGACTCGATCTGGTATCCTGCCGATAGCACGAGTGACCACACCGGCAAACCAAGGAGCATGGACATACGACCGATTTCGGGCATCACGATGGGGATTGTGAGTCTCTGCGCGATACGATCCCCGACCTCGTCCCGGAAGTCCTGGGCGTGCACGGTTGTGAGTACGATGGCGATGCTCAAGTAGTGAGCGCGGATTGTGGACGACGAAACAGTTTCTGGACGCCCTGTTGACCGGGTAAGCGCGACGAGCAGGGCAGAAGTAAGGAACGCATCGCGCTGGACCTACCGAGCTGGGCTATACACGTTGCACCGGCGTCGAGAACCGCATACGCTAAAGCCACAAGCACGTTTCGACTCAGCCAGTGAGCGTCGAGCTTTAGCTCGTTGTGGAGTAGGATTCCAACGGCAAAGATGGCTCCAGGTTTCGCTACACCGTAGCAAATGGATAACAAGAGGCATGAAATTAGCAGCGTCCAACGGAGGACAGACGCCCTCGCAAGCGTGATACGTCGAGCAGGGATCGGCCGCCATGGCTTGTTCACGGCGTCCTCTTCTGGGGAGAGGACCTGACTGGAGATGCAAAATTGCAGAAGATGCATATACGTCCATATTCCAGCGTTGAGAAGGGAGGTATACGACGCATTCCTTGACGAGCACCACGCGAAAAGCATCTGAATATCAAATGCTCATCAGAAAATAGGCTTATACCACGATATATGTTCAATTACTTACTATGGGGAATAGTATCGTCGGATGGTCCGACTTTGTGAACAAGTACATCGTGTGTATGCCGTATGCGAGTTTCCTTGAGCTTCCGACCATGACACTGATAGAGCCGTAGTGGCAAGGCAGGATGCGGTGAAAGCGGGATATAGAGACGGCCCATCATATGCGATTCGGCAGCGCCGTGACAGCACGCTGAGAAGTCGATGCGTGTCAACTCGCGTTGCAAACACCCTCAAGGAGCACCCCTTCTCGATTCCCCGAGTGGAAGTACGCTTCTCGGAACGATATTGTCAGAGCCGTCTCCTGGGTCTCCGGAAGCAGGGCTGCATGGTTAGCACAAAAGCCCGGTCAATCAGTCAGGCCCTCTGCATGACTGATTACTGAGCCCGCGAGGAGGCTCACTCTCTGAGTTCTGGGGTTTGAACTATAGACGTCGGAGGAACTCGAATTGTTCTCACTGTGTGCCAGTGTCCGCGCGGTGTTCATTGATTCTACGTTCAGGCGGTGCAGATGGAGACTTCGATGCTCGGAAGCATCACTGCTCGTCACTAGAACCTTCAATACCGGCTACCAAGTCATCCTCGCAATTCGACTGATATCGCACGAGCTGCATCAGGCTATAGAAGCAGGTCGTCAGAATGCAGCTATGGATTCGATGATAACCAATCAGAGTTCATCTGGTGACCCTTAGAAAAACATACCGATATCGATGCGCTCTGTTGAAGCATGATGGTCCGATGGAGCAAGGAAGGCATCCGGACGAGCGCTAGCACTCTTTCATCTCAGCTTCCGATAGGGCGTCGTTTGATTTAGGCGCGTGGTACAAGGCACAGCACCCCGAGATTAAGCGCTCATGCACTCGCAACTTGCATTCAGTTCAGTAGGACTCGAGCTCCCACTGGCAGTTCAGCCGACGTTCCCTCAGTCGCAACTCTTCTCACCCTGATCAGACGCGAATTTCCACTTCTTATAGTCCCTGAACTGTCGAATGTCCGCCCGCAGCTTCCCCAGCGGCGTGAGCAGTATTCCCATGTCTGCCAATCATCACAGAGATTGCACCCCTGACCGTCGTTTCTAGGAAGATGTTGCCATATGAGCCACGCGTTTGCGAGAGTTCGCCACGGGTACCAGTACAAGGCCGACACACTTGGCCTGGGTAATGCCCAGTACGGCAGGTCCTGCGCTTCGCACGACACAGATCGCAACGGCACAATCGTGAGCCCAGGTATCTATCAAACTCTCCGTGCAAACGCTGAAATCCAATGAAGGCACTTGTACGCTAAGGGCTCTTGTTACTGAGCGTGGATACAACCTGACGATGTGGAATGTCTACTATGCGATGATTGTGCAGCCGCTTACAACGAATCACTGCACCCGTCCTTGCGTTGTAGACGATCCACGCATCGTCCTGGTGGAAGACAGCTAGTGTGATCGCGAGGACCGTCCGCTGCTCGAAGTATCGGGCGCGTTGGTTGTATGCGGGTAATCGAGGCTCTAGTTTCTAAGCTCCTAAATCATATCAATATTTGAAGCTTTCTTGTGGCTCCTCGGGGCTATATAAAGGGGACGCGGCACATCTCCTCTCCTACCTAACGAGCCCTCATCATGCAGGTCTCTGAGATCCTCCCCTCCTTGGATGGACTTGCGCCTTATCTGCATGAATTTCAGAAAGGGCTCCTGGCCCACACCGCTTCGTCCCTCCCTTTGCTAACCCGTCTCACACAATATTATGTGACCCAGCCCTCTAAACGCCTGCGGCCATGTTTGATCTTCCTAATGTGCCAAGCGACGAATGGGTTGGGAGTCGACTGGGCCGTCAAAGTGCGCGAAGCACAAGGCTTCGCTACCAATGATTGTACGTGGCTTGGTCTTTTTATCATTGTTATGCAAGCAATCCTGAGCCGCCTTGCCACACCACACAAGGCACGAACTCTCCCGAAATACTCCCTTCCCAAATCCGACTCGCTCAGGTCATAGAAATGATGCACGTCGCATCGGTGCGTTTTGCTCAGCGATTATTCATCTTGCCACCCAAGTCGCTGATTCAGTGTACAAATAGTTGATGCATGATGATGTCATCGACAATGCTGAGACCCGTCGAGGAGCACCATCCGCGCCCACAGTGTTTGGAAACCACTCCGCCGTCCTTGGGGGCGACTTCGTAGTGTCACGCGCGATGGCGTTGACCGCGACCTTGGGCTCCCCAGAGGTCATGATACTGGTCTCCAAAGCGTTTTGCACTCTCGTAGAGGGAGAGCTCCTCCAATCGGGCGGAATCCAGAATCATTCCGGACCTGCCGACGCTTTTCGCTTCGACGCCGACTTCCTCTACTGCACCTTTCGAGTCCCGCCGGATGACATTGCCCTCGCAACTATGTGGGAGGACTATATATGCAAGACGTATATGAAGACTGCGTGCCTATTTTCGTGTGCTCTTCAATGCAGCGTTATCCTTGGAGGCGCTGGTAACGAGGAATGCTGGCGGAAAATGGCGCTGTTATATGGGCATAGACTGGGAATGGCTTTCCAGGTTCGTGCTTCATTGCCATTGAATTCCTCTCAGGCGGATTTTGACGCATGTCCGCAGCTTGTAGACGACCTTCTGGACTTTACAGGAGACCCTGGTAAACTCGGCAAACCAGCCAACGCCGACCTTAGTTTGGGAATCGCTACCGCGCCGGTATTGTTCGCCCTCGAAGAAGATGAATCCATTCGGGAGTTTGTCTTGCGTCGTTTTGGAGAGCCAGGAGACGTGCAGAAGGTAGGTAACTATACCGATTTCGAGCGACGCAGCTGCCGATAATGTTTTGTAGACTATTGAACGTGTCAAGAACACTGGAGCTCTCCGGCGTACTCGCGAGTTAGCTGAACTCTACGCAGACAAAGCTCGACAAACTCTGTCCATTCTCCCAGAGAGCGCTGCTAAGTGCGCCTTGAGTGATTTGGCGGCGGCAATACTCGTGAGACAGAACTAGTATATCATTGTATTGTCTATTAGTAGTTTCTTGTGCGTACAATTGGGTCAATGCCAACGTAGGATGCGAAGGTCAACTGATCAAAGGCTGAAAAGGAGGCAAAGTCGTGCGCGCGAGTACTAGTCCTTCGCGAGTTGGTGTTGCTCGCGCCAGGCGCACGCGAGGGGAACTAGTAGAAGAGTAGTAGTACCTACGAGAATGCAACGGGTGCCAGCAGTTGAGAGCTAACCCAAAGCAAGTTGTGCTAGGCGTACGAGGGCGTACGCCCATCGGTCCTCCCTGCTTACGCCGCGGTCTTCCTCCTCGGCGGCGTACTACTACGAGAACTTGAAAAGGGTTCGCGATTATAGATAAGTACTAAACACGTGACATGCTGCTTGGATTAAGCGCCTACTTTCTTGTTTCAAATCCGTACATATACATGTATTACATTGGTATCCTACCTTCATCTTGCCTTGATCCTCTCCCTACCCTACCGTCGGGATAAGTACCCCTCGGGCTCCTCGCCTCGAAGTGCACGGCCCGTGAAAGCCTTGCTCTACGAGCGAGGCACCCCCTGGCCGCTGAGGAAGGCTTCCTGCTGCGGACGCCCAACGGCGACGTCGGAGATACTAAGTTCTCTGATGATAGCCATGACAAGAACTCATCTAAGGTACTTCGAGTCTTCGGCCGCCCGAGCTTGATTGTACTTCGACCGCCCAAGCCTTCTTGATACTCATAACGTGGATATTCTAGTGCAGCTATCCGGGCGGCACATTCACCGCGAAATAGTTCTTCCTTGAGAAGCGACTTCACTCATCTTCCTACCGTCACGGAACCACATCAAAAATCAGAATCACAAACCACCGAATGTCCTATGCTCTGCTCTGTCGCGCGACGGAAACGGCGGTAATCTGATACACGACGTGAGTGATCAGGAAGTGGAAGCGATCTCATTTTGAGTGTGGGAGTCGGACGGGCGGGACTCGAGGGTGAGTACGTACTACGCAGTACTCGCACGCCACGAGTGTGAGGGGTAGCCTTTCGCTTACATTGGTTTCAGAGATCTGTCTAGGTCAGGCTCGGACCACGTACGATATTCGTGATCCTTGGAAGACTACTAAGGAAAAGGTCTTTGACACACTGTCCTGACTCCTCGATAAGGATTCCTCTCGAAGAAATTGTGCTATGCGGTGCGGCGCGGCGCACTGAGTTTGTACAGGCGGGGGATAGTGGCATCTTGCATCGCGACCCCCGTTCTCGAAGCACGCTATCACTAGGACCGTGCACGGGAAGACGCCGTTTGTTACAGTAGAGCGGCGAAGAAGCTGAGTTCCGAGTACGCACCCGTTTGCAACACGCTTCTCTTCTCTTCGTCTCCGATCGGGGGCCGCGGCGGCAGCGAAGAATGCTTCGCAGCGCCAACGCCTGTCATTTGTGTCCATGGTGGCAAGGCCAGAGCTCAGCTCGCAGCCGTTCTGACGGTCCGAATCGCTACATCGATCCCTCGCATCATGTGCTTCCAGGGCCCTGCGTACTGTGCACCTTCCCAGGCTGGCACGCAATCCTCGCACGCCACGAAGGGAACGCGATCTGGAACTTGGACTATGCATCGATAGGGGCGCTACCTGGGCTGCGGACTTCGCGTTGTTTGGACGAGGAGACAGTACAGTGCTCTAATGGAGACAGCACTCTAGATTGTGATTATGACTGTTCCGAGCCAGGGCAGCGTGACCCGTCCGTTCTAATGCCCCTGGGCCAGCCCGCGTTCGTGTTCGAGTGTCTGGGATGGGTGGAGACAGATGGGTGAGTAGCAAACTTCTACTGTACCCCTACCATGCATCGTCTCATCCGGTCACAAACTCTAGATACTGTATTCACGGACACGCTCTCCAGGCACACGGTGTGCGGCCAGACACAGTCACAACTATAAGGGCCATTGTCACCCCCCAGTGACTGTGCTTCGAACATCGTCCGACGTCGCGCCACGCCTCGAGTGCGCCCCGCTATCCTCTCCCTACCACCATCCTTCCTCGCAACACAGACGCATGTCCGGTAATCCCCAGTCCCGCTCGTCAAAGTCGAAAGGGGCGACGTTCTGGTGTATCTTCTTGGCGATCTGTTTGGCCCTCTTCCTCGCTGCTCTTGACCAGACGGCCGTCTCTACCGCTTTGCCCACCATAGCCCACGACCTACACGCGAATGACTTTGTGTGGGTAGGGTCTGCGTATACGCTGTCGTCGACGGCGTTTCTCCCAATGAGCGGCGGCTTAGCACAGATCTTCGGAAGGCGGCCTGCTCTCCTCTCTTGTGTGGCTCTTTTCGCTTTAGGCAGCGGGTTATGCGGCGGGGCGAGCAACATGCCCATGATGATCGCCGGGAGGACTGTCCAAGGATTGGGTGGGGGCGGAATCCAGTCGCTTTCCGCTATCATATTAGCAGACATCGTCACGCTGCGGGAACGCGGACTCTACGCAGGGTTATTTGGACTGTAAGGGTCGCACATACCTTACCCAGCGCAAAGGACCGGCTGACTCCAGAGCAGAGTGTGGTCCATTGCCGGCGTGTGCGGGCCGCTGATCGGTGGCGGTCTCGCGACGGCAGGCCAGTGGCGATGGCTATTTTGTGAGTCGACCCGTAATTGCTTCCGTTCTGACGCGGTGTGGCGCATCGACTGACAAGAAAACGTATAGATCTCAACTTGCCTGTCTGCGGATTGGCGACGATCGCCGTTATGATATTCTTGCGACTTCCGACTCCTCCTGGTTCACTCTCGGAGAAGCTGAGTAGGCTCGATTGGATGTACGTCTAGATCCTCATAGACGGTGGCTTGTAACGCTGACTTTGTTCCGCAGAGGTAACACGCTCGTCATCAGCGGCACGACCATGTGTACAATTGCCCTGACGTGGGGCGGGGTCAACGCACCCTGGAACTCGGCACGTGTGCTCGGGCTCCTGATCGCCGGGCTCGCTGTCTTGGGGATTTTCCTGGTCTGGGAGGCGAAGTGGGCCAAGAATCCGCTAGTATGTCCATTCACCTTCGTTCGTCTCATTTCTTGCTGACGTGCATGCCGCTCACGCTCGCAGGTGCCTTTCTCGTTGATGTCAAACATGACGAGTTTCTCCGGGTATGAGTCTCCCATGACGTCGGTGAGGAAGCAGTAGCTGATCTCAGCTGTGGCGTTCTGCAGTTACATGCAGACGTTCCTAATCGGTGTTGTCGCGATTGCAATAGTTTGTAAGCTCCTATCAACTCTCGCTACGGTTCAATCGCTGACCTGTGGATTCTATACCATCCTCGATAGTCTACATGCCTGTCTACTATCAGGGCTGCAAGGACGCATCTCCGACCAAGTCTGGACTCATCACGCTCAGTCTGTCGGTCCTCGCGCCCGCTGCAATCATCGCGGGTATCTCGGTTACCCGAGCACATCGGTACAGACCCCAGATGTGGGCTGGCTGGTGTCTCCTACTTGTCGGACTCGGACTATACACAACGCTAGAAGCTGCGGACAACCTCGGGCATGCTGTTGGATTCAGCATCGTCATGGGACTCGGGATAGGGTGAGTGTGGTATCTGATTATAGGCAGAATGTGCAACCGATTGGTAGCAGGTTCCTATATTCCACAGCGCCTTTCCCTGTGCAAGCCCCGCTTCCCGTGTCCGAGAACGCTCATGCGCTCGCGTTCTTGATGTTCATGCGATCGTTCGCCGGAGTACGTGCCAGGTGCCATCGATGTCCTCGTCCACAACTCTGATCTCCGACTCCATTTCTAGGTATGGGGTCTGACGATCGGGGCAGCGGTCTTGCAGAACGAGCTGCAGCATCGCTTGCCGGCAGCGTTCCTCGCCAATGTCCCTCAGGGCGTAGCAATTGCCTACGCGCTCATTCCCCAGGTTCCTTCGCTTCCGGAGCCGCTCAAACAGCAAGTGCAAGACGCATTCGCCAAGAGCCTGCAGGTGTTGTGGGAGGTGCTCATTGGCATCGGCGGTGCAGGGCTTCTAGTTTCTTTGCTGATGAAAGGACTTCCCTTGCATACTCACCTGGATGACGAGTGGGCGCCTGAGACCCCGTCTCCCAGTGAGGACTTGGAGAAGAAGGAGACCATGCCTACTGTTGTAGTTGACACGCAGCCTCGCGATGCTTGATACGATGGATGGGCTTTTGACATCGTTCTCTATCTTTGTCTCGTTGTGCGCTCCAGCTTTCTTCACGTTACGCGTACGGTGGTAGTACGGTACCGTGACGGTCCTGGCGACTCTTGATGTTCTTGTTCTCGGCATCCGCAGTGGTAGTAGTAGTGCGCAGCGGTCCCGTATAGTATCGGCCTCGCAACGCGCCAGTCGTGCACTTACTAGTAGATACTAATATACCGACCATGCACTTCGACCGTCCTCACGCGCTCTCACGCGCTCAGGAAGACGACATCAAGTTCACTCGCTTCCCAGGCCGGGCGCTGGTACATGCGGTCATTCGTCCCGCGGTGGTCTCTGGCCGCAGGTAGATGATGCCAGAGTGGCTGTTAGTTTGAAGTCTGAAGCACTACATGGTCATGGGTGCTTGGATGTCGCGGCCGAGAATGTCCCCGCGACGATCTGTCAATTCTCAATACTCAAGCGCACAGGACCATTGTAACATTCCGAGGGTAATTTGCATAAAGCGCCCATCAAGTGCACAGTGATATGGGTGAACAGTATGTATAATCCTGACGTCTACCGTCATTCCGACATACACTGGGAAGCGAGCCACAGTCCTAATCAAGCCCAACTCGGAACGATATGTTCAACCTACACCACATCCCATCGCATTCCAGTCATGGAAACTATCGCGAGCCAAAGTCCGGACGCCATTGCACTGTGAGTCATCTACGCTCCAGCCAACTCGGACGGTATCGAGGCGGTATGACCTAAGACGACCTAGGACGCCACGTATGGACGAACGAGGAGTGGCAGCTGCGTGCCCTTGTTCAACTCTCCGTCAACTGCAGGTCTCCGCGTGAACATGCCGACGCAGGTGATGTCTGCCGGATCCACCGCCAATTCGAACTCGAATGCACGCACAAGCGTGAAAAGGAGCACCTTAAGCCTGGAACGTAGAGGTGAGGCGATGTCATATGCTCTTAGGAAAACGACGGCGTACTCTGCGATAGAGAAACGATAGCCTATGCACGCATGTGGCCCCCCGGCAAAGGTGAGCAAGTGGCCCCATACCCCTGGAATGGTCGAAAGCGCTTCCGGAGGGTTCTCCCAACGCTCAGGCCTGGCAGTCCAGAGCCCATGAGCGCTCATGAACGAGACGTACGGTCAATACTAATGTTAGCCCACCTGAATTCGAGAGCGTCGTCGCCCCAGATGGACGTAGAATGATGCACGGCGAGGATGGAAAAGATGGCACGGTTACCTTTTGCAATGCTTGGTCAATGAAAGGATGGGCGTGAGCGAACGTGACATGAAACCCCTCAACGTAGCTCACCGTATCTCGTGTTGCGTATTCCCGTTGCGATCGACTATCGGTTCGCTAACAGGGATTACATCGTCCTTGAGAGCTGTACGTAGGGTGAAGGCGACCGGCGCGTGGAGCCTCAACGTCTCGCGTATCACCCACTCGAGGTAAGGCAAAGACGCTATGTCGTCCATGGTCGGAGAGTCGGTCCCCAATCCAAGGAGTTCCTCACGAAGTTTATCTTGTACTCGCGGACTCTGGGTCAAAGCAAAGAGGCACCAAGCTGCTGCTGTACTGGTTGTTTCGTGTCCGGCAACTAGAAACCTTGTTAAAATCACAGCGTCAATCATCATCCACAAACGTCCACATCAGTAATGCTACCTACGTTGGAATCTCTATGTCCCGCAATCATGGTAAGTATCATGGATGTATATGTATTTAGTAATGGGACATACGAGATAAGACTTCCTCGTCAGAGAGGCGCTGGTTCTCTGGCAAGTTCGTTGCCATGTTAGCTTTGATCAGTAACGTCAGGAGGTCTTTGCCTGGAAGGTCTTTCTTGTCAAGTTGTCCGCTGCTGTCGGAACGTTCGCGCATTATTGCGGCCTTCTTCTCTTCAATGAGCTGCGTACCGATGCGACGCATCGTAGCGCGAGCGTCCCTGATGGCCATTGTCCGCTTGTTTGGCTGGGGTAATCGTCTCAGACAACGAATAGCATGCGAGAAGTAGTATGAGACTCACGAAAAGGTCAAGGAATGGCAAGTAATCTTTGATAATACGCAGGATAGAAATGGGTGGTGTCGCAAGAAAAATGCGGTAGAAAGCCTGATTGAGCTCGTTTGGTGATCCTCTCGCGTTCAGGGCTTCCAGGTGGTAACCAAAGCCTGTTCGATGGTTGGAGCAGCTCGTCCACATCGTACGTCAAGTCAATACGTCTTACAGGCGAGTCCAATGACGTCGAGCGTCATCTTCTTCAATGGATCCACTACGTCCATGCGCACGGAACCACCACTCGCAGTGATCTCGTCCAGCCAAATGTCTCGAAGCTATGGCAACGCGCAGCTTAAGATCAGCGTTCTGGAACGGAGGATGGTTCCACTTACTTCGGCGGACTTGTCGAGGAATATATCCATGAGCTGTCGGATCTGGGCTGGCCCGAAAGCCGGATTCTGAGTATGATGGATGTGTATATGAGCCCTTCACAAAGGTCAGTGCCGATAAGACGAACCAGGATCGTCCGCTGGAGATGAATGTGGATTGAGGATCGTCTGCAGTGATAAGTCGTGAATGGCACTGACCTGTCCATGATGTTTCTCTCCTTCGGTGAATGACGACGCGGTTAGCGTGAGAGAACACCACAAAAGAGTCGCTTCACCTTCAGCTACCAAAACGCCTGCGTGTATGAGGCGCATCAGATATCTCCCAAGAGCGACTAAGGAAATGGGCTCACTGTCACCGGCCACGCGAGCAGCAGAAATGCGAGCCTCCCATGGTTTGCCGTAGCTTCCGGAATGCAATATATGGCGGATTGCCACGGGGTCGGCGGTCCATAGGCATGGAATCTTGTGGGATATTTCGCGGTCACGATGGACGACAATTCGTGCGGACACTTACCATGAATAGCCAACGGCAGAAGATATTGGACCCATACTTCTGCGTCCAAAGCCGCGTTGTGCGTACGTTGCTGCTGGCCTGACACACTTGTCTAGCGTTCCCGTAGAATAAACTGGGGCTAGGCGGACCCAGGAGAGTGCGTAGAGGGGACGCGTATACATTGATGATGGAACGCCAGCATATGCTTAGGGCTACTGCGAGTACGCATCCTAGCAGCTGGGATACGGACAACATCTGGAACTGGACTAGAGGAGAGCAGGAGGTACGAGGGGGTTGGGGCCTGCGAGTGGGACACGGCGCNGGGGCCTCAGACGAGGCAGGGACAGTGGACTCAGGGAAGCCTCATGCGCCCTGGCGGTTGTTTTGAGTTAAGGTTCTCTGTCCGCAACTGCCGGTAAGTCTTCTACTCGAGCGCACTCTCACGCGCGCACACAAAGACAAACACACCTGCGTTCCATCACTTCCCGCCGCAGCCGTTCAGTCGCTTTAGCGTCAGAAGCCTGGGCTACGATGTGTCACCCCTCGCCGAAACGCCAGTGCAGATTGATCCTGGGTTCTCGCGCAAGTAACGTTCACACCATTGACGTTATCAGAGAACTTCTCAAGCTGCCCGGCGGCAGGTCTGGTGGCCTTCCAGGGAGAGAGAGATGCCGCTATCTGGGAATGGCCGCTGTACGGGTCCCGGAAGGTATCAGATCATCTGGGCGTCTCGGTCGTGAGAAAGTGAGCCTGTACTTCATCCACTTCATGCCGCGGGGCCGACGTGCCACCGGCGGCTGGCAAATGTAAGCACTCATTCCATCTTTACACACAAGCCGATAGAGCACTGTAGTACGGCTCGAAGGCGCGGGAAGTGAACAATTTTCCCAGCGCTTCCGGAGGTAGCAAGGAATCAGCGGCAGTCCGACACGCTGCTATTACTTCTAACTTCAGCCAAATCTGCTACGCGATGTAAGTCATACATGTCCAGTCCATGTGCTCGGGAACCATGATAATACCACACTAGCATGGTACCCATGCTTACAATATCACGCCTCCCCTCAAGCAGTGTACGTGACAACCAGAATATCTCTCCGTCAACCTCGGCGAACTCATATCGCACGATGATTAAGTACGTACCTTCTGAATACACCGGTTGGACATATCTCATAGATCTGATCGAAGCGGCATACAAATCGACTAGGAGTGAAGACGGGGCCGCGTGCTGTTGCGCGCTGTCCTGAGTCGAAATCGCGCCCACCATGATGTGGTCCATATCTACGGGCTGTGCGATGTGTCCATTGGTTCTCTGTTCAAGGTTTGCGCACACGCACATTGCGATGCCTGACAATCGAGGGAAAGTGTTAGAGATCTTGAGATGAACCTGTATAATTAGTAAGTTTTCGCAACCTCAACCGTGACTTTTGATCGAGTTCCGTTTGGGCTCTCTCAGACTGAATCTTTCTTTCGCTGGCAAGGTATTATCTGGTCGTGATCTTCGTCGGCGATACTTTTTTCTAAGAATAGCAGCCAGCTGCCAGGGTGCCAAGACGCCTATCGGGATCGTGTTTGCAATTGCGCTGCGCAAGCTGCACGGGTGCCACAGGTCGGAGATTCTAGCGATTCCCAGAGCAATCCAGAGAAGTGCTATAAAGCGCGTACTGAACAGTCCTCGCTGAATCCAGTGCCCTGCAACACAAATGGTTGATTCTCTCATATCGCTTCCATCTCCTGCCACCATACTTGACCGCTTCAGGTCCGGCATAGGTGCATGGCTTGTGGGGACGTTCCTCTCCGCGGTGTGAGCTATTCTGACGAGCTTGACCTTACCGTCATATCTTGATGCACTTTGCTAGTCTGGTAGGAACACTCTTGCAGCAAGCCTTCCGATACTTTCGTCTATACCCTGGTGATCCAAAGTACATGAAAGCTTGGGTATGTGCTGATGAATCTCCCTGATGATAGAAGTCATAACCAATCCGATAGGTCATCACGGCTGTGTGCGTCGAACACAGTGCAGCTTCTGTATTTTCCCTGACCGAGCGTTGTATATAGGACGTTGCAACTGATCAGCACCGCGCTTGCTATGCATACAGCGTACGTCTTACTCATTTCATGTGCAGATCCGCTGGATTGACGTTCAATCATAGCTATTATTATCTCGTCACCTATGCACTCAATCCGCTTGTGTTCACAAAGCCGGATGTCTGGTGCGTAACTGATGTGCATTAGAAAGTACGTCGGACTGACCGACCGTTATGATGCATAGGAGTGCGGATGTATGTCACAACTATTGCATTGGTCAAAATCTTACTATGATCACTCACCACTCGCTTCTCACAATGGGGGCAGGTTGGGTCGATTGTTGGTGTACGCCTTCTTTCTTTGTTCACGCGTTCATCGACTCGGATGAAACGCTGACATGTGCACGGTAGTCTCTCGGTAATCTCGTAGCAGAGAGGTGAGCACGGTCACAGGTCAACGATCGGAGATGCTGGGTATATCTAATGGGATTGTCCTAGCTTCTTTGCTCGACGCGTCTATATGAGTGGGTCGTCTGGTGTATGTTCCAAGATCCGTACGCTAACGATGTGCTCGAAGTTGGGCCGCGGTACAGGATTGTTGTGATGTCTTCGGTAAGACGTCCAGACGGCACGGCCACTGACCACGAGTACAAGCTGATTATACTTGTTTATCCAGATGATTCTGATCACGGCATCTTGTGGTACGTTTAGTCTCTTCTGCTTGATTTTATGGTATCTAATCGGTATGGGTACAGGNTTTTTTCTTTGGTGTGTACTTCCCAGTCAGCCGCTTCCGATAGGGATGCCAGTGACTGACACCAATTGTTGGCATCTGACTCCGTAGCGATATCGGCGCATGCGTACGCTGTCGGCCATCTTTTCGTATGACTGCCAGGAGCTAATACGTGTCATTAAGGCTGTCGCAACCGGATATCGTCACATCGACTACCTCTGGCCGCATAGTACGTGTCAACTGATCGCTCGTTGGTTGTGCATATTCATAATAGTTGATTTCGAACAGTGGCTCCCGACCACAGGCTCCGCGCTCCTCCTTGCGGGTGATCTTCAGCTCACCGCCGTCCTTGTGTATTTCCTACACAAAAGTCGGACCGGTGTACGGCGGTACATAGCACGCCAATTTTTGATTACCTATATGTTGCTTACCCGCTGCTTCCAGCACGAACTCCATGATTGATCTCCTCATTGCATACACCATCAGCAGCGGTGGGTTTGTTTCTCGCAGATCTCTCGACAGTCATCACTGATGTCGTATGGTCTAGGGACATTGGTTTGGTACAGTATTTTTCCATATATTCCCCCAGGCCAGTATCTAATGTTCTGTTGTCGCTGTTAGTGTATTGAACGTTGTCAGCCTTATTATGGTATGTCATCATGCATTGCACGTCACTAGATAACGTCATACGTTCACAGTCCCTTGTATATCAGCACAACGTTGTATTTGCGGCATCAACGTTGGTCGTTGAGGCCGGTATGTACATGATGTTTTCTCTAAGTTATTCCTGTTGACCATTCCACTGAATCGGGATTCAGTGTATACGAATTCTTTCGTTGTCGCGTAGGTCATCTCCATTTCCGTCCACTCCCCGCAAGCTCACCCGAACTCCATCGTTATAGCTTGAACACCCGTCAGTTCGTCCGAAGCCGTGGAGAACTGGATGAAACCACTCTGGACAGCGGGTTCGTGCTAGGTGCGAAACCTTCCGACAACCCGATGAACCAGGTCGCATTGCAGTCGGTGAGTCCCGGGCTACTCGTGCACATGACGGGATGTGGTTTTCCTGATAGCTCTGCGTGGTAGATCGTGTTCGCCGTAGGGCCATCCCAATCGACTGATATGGAGTCTGGGGACGATAGCCCCTCGAAGCCCGGTTCCATCCCGCGCCAATGACACCGCAAATCCAGAAAACCTTCTTTCTTGTGGATGGGTATGTAGAGGTACGCGTTCTCTACTACAAAGCCATTGAACATGCTGAAGTGTTGCTACAATGTCAGGGTCTAAGGAGATTTCCATAGCTCTCAGGCTGGCCGAGAGCGGACGGCAATGGGGGGGGAGAAGGCAATCGTGAAGAAGTGCGGCTAGCACGAGGCAGGCTAGATGAAGTTGATGGGGTTGAGGGCGCTCGAGAGCGCAGACTGGCTCAGGGTAGAATCGGTCCGGGATGGTGGATATACTGACATGGGCGCGGTGACGGGGGCGCTATGGCACTCATATGAAACTACTATGCAATCTTTTGGTGTTACCTTCTAATCGAGTGGAAATTCGTGACGACTATTGCATGGAATGTCCGTGAGCCATACACAACCAACCGTATGAGAACGCACGAGGCACAAACGAACATGTGCATATGCCACATGTACTACGTAGTACTAATAGTAATTCGAAGCCACCGTGATGTTGACAGTCCGTCATGACACGGCAAAAGTCGCAATTTATTCAATCCACTATGGAATACCCCGGATGACTAGCGGACCATCCAGAGGAGTGCAGCCTCGTCGATGACATCACACATCAGGCCTCCTCTTGTATCAGGTCTGCAGCTCTTTCGGCCATTGCCACGACAACCGCACACGGGTGTCCGGAAACTTGATCAGGGAATACGGATGCGTCTACGACCCGCAGAGCCTCAACGCTGTGCACGCGAAGGTTTGGATCGACCGCGCTGGTCTTCGAGTCATTTCCCATACGTACTGAGGAGGTCTGTATGACGGATAAGTGGACCTGGAGATACAGACGCGGTAAGGGCCGTAGCTTACTGGGTGCCATGTCGACTGTCCGTAGTCTCTGACGAACTCTCTGACTTCCTCGTCCGTGATCTATTAGGTGAATGCATTAGAGTCAGTAAATGCGATACGCATCGTCTAGCTGACCTTGTCAGGGTCCGCATCGCCCGGCCAGAACATGTCTCCTTTGGTGGTGGAAGGGCGCAAGTCGAGGACGTCCGACAACGGAGGTGTTCGTGCGAGATGAAGCAGGAATCGAGTGGATTTGACCAGCACGTTCATGTCGCTTTCATCTGCCAAATAGCTTCCGTAGCGAGGTCATGGTCAGGGGCACTGATGAACTTGAAGTCGCTAGGAGGGAAACGCACTTCGCGTCGATGACGGGATGGTCGTATGGATCGGACGACTTGATCATGATCGTTCCGGAGCTGACAGGTTTGAGTAGAATTGAGCCCTAGAACAAATCAATGTCAATTACGCAACGACGCTGGGTTGTTAGACTGATTACTCACAGCGGTGATACCATAAGTTCCTCGGGGAGGATATCCAAGGCCTTGGTCAACGACTGCGAACGGCACCAGGACGAACTCCAAGTCCGGAGCCCGGGGCCCGGAAGTGCGATCCTGTATAGCTAAAGGCGGCCCAAAGGGTAATCTAGGAAGGGTTATTCAGCTCCGACGCGCTCGACGACGTGAAAGGCCGTAGCGAACGCACCGTTCGTCATCCGTCCGCACAAACAACCCGACCTGAAACGCCAGGGACGACATCGGGCCTGTGCCAGAAAATATCCATTTGGCGAGCGCCGCGGCCGCCCTCAGAGGGCTCTGTGTGAGGTAGTCCCACGTCCATCCCGCACGCGCCCGGAACATCAATGCACCAGACGACACATGCTACACCGCGCGAGTCAGCGAAAGTCGCGACAAGTACGGAAGCCTTACATCCAGCATGTTGCGTCCCACCGCTGGAAGGTCGCGAACGAGTGGGATCCCCTGCTCGGCCAAGTGCGTGGAGTCTCCGATCCCAGAGAGTTGCAGTATCTGAGGGGATCCGACGACTCCTGCGCAGAGGATCACTTCTTTGTCTGCCGCTACAGCGAAACGCGGGCCCGAACGGCTTGATGATACTTGTATTCCGATAGCTCTTGGGGTACCGTCTGAGGTCCTCGCGAAGAGTATTTTCTCCGTCATCACAGAGACCGCGACGGTGAGGTTTGGTCGCTTTAGTACGTCATCGCTGAGGTAAGCCGTAGCTGTAGAGCTCCCTGCGCCATAGACCGATAGCTTAGCGATTTGATGTCAATCGCTCATAGTTCCGTTTGACTACTCACTCTCATGTTTCTCGTCCACAGTTGCTACGAACGGTGCAGCGCCAAGCGTGCCTTTGGAGGTGTTCAAGTCGCTGCGATCCAGGATGAGTATGTATGCAGTATGGCATACCTATATACACTCACTTCGTTATAGGAACGCCTAGAGCTTCTGCCGCTTCGATGAATTTGGAACACACAGGCTTCCTGTCTGTCAACACGCGCGCGTTTGGTAAAGACGTATGTGATCGCTCACCGCGATAGGCACATGGGTGTTGATGAGAGGACCGTCGCTTCCGTGCTCAGCGGGGTCCACTGGCTGTGACGGCGAAGGGATGCATTTCTCTGCCTTTATGAAATACCTATTCGCTCATGAGTCAAGTTCAACTATGCACGCATCATAGTGAGGCACATTCGGCTCACTTTCGGAGCGAGGCGTAGCCCCAGCCTGTTGCGCCTTGCTGTTCCCACGAGTCAAAATCTGAGAGGCATATGAGCGATGGACTGGTGGAGGGAAGGGTGACTCTACCTGATGGATCGCAGCGATGGTATATCATCGCATTGAGAGAGCTATGGCACATGGCAAAAAGGACGATTAGTCCCGGGTTGTCNGGCGNCCGTGCATTTCTAATACTCGCCTTGTGCCCCCAAGCATCTTGCCCCTCGGCCAGTAGATAGATCGACCTCCAAGAGCTGCTTGCGGCCTATAACATTGAAGTACATGAATACGGGTATCGACTGGGAGAGTGCCGTGGACATACGTCGTAGAATAGTTCCAGTCGAATGGACTACGGAAGAGGCGTAGGAATGCCATGGGAATGCGAGAGAAGAAGCTCTTTTCGTGACTAGATAGGGCACATGATGAGGACATGCATCGAATCCGTGTCTGGCGGTATCTACCTGGCCCCTGCTTCCACGAGGAGGACAGTGTTTCTTGGGTCTTCAGATAGTCTGGATGCCAACACGCAACCGGCCGTTCCTACAACAGGCGACGCGGGATATTGATGTGAATGCGAGACAAATACCACAGCTGATTGGAGACTGACCTCCGCCAACGACGACGTAGTTGTAGGATCGCCATGTCTCCTGCTCCTTGTCAGCCACGAAGCCTCCAGCACTTGGCGTGTAAGGTGTCGCGAAGGATGAAGGCTGGCAAGCCAGGAGTTTTGAGGATGTGTGCCCCATCGGTACGACGAAGAGCTTGGAGAGGGTGGCGAGTAACCGATGTGGCGTGTAGGGGCGCAACGTCCTCAGGCGCTAGGCGTGCCACAGTTCGGAGACTTCTATCCTCGGTACTTTGGGTTTGATGTGATGGCCGACTGTGCTAATTATCTAAGGTTCGGCTCCCACCCTGGCTGCGTAGAATCGTGTCGCATATGCCTTCGGGGCTTCCGGAGATGTAGTGAGTGCCTTGATTTTGCTGGTGGAAGTCTCATCGAGCCCTGCGGAAGTTAGCGGCGCAGAGGATGGCGGCCCGTCATCGTATGTAGACTGAGATCTTTCACAGCCCTGCTTCTTCGCATATGACCCTGGGTGACACAAAAGGCATGCAAGAGGCTTAGAGCTTCGGCCAAGGACATGTGAGCAAATACGATTGTTCGCGAGTGAGCGTGACGTGCCAGGCCTGTCAGGGCAGAGGGCGATAAGACGCCTGGCTGTCTATAGCCTGTGTGGATGCATGAGAAGACGGTCACATACGATGTCACGGTTGCCATCGGGTTCTGTGGCTCAACCCGCCGACATAGCCGTGCGTCGGAGAGCCGTCGCTATTTCTGGCAAACACCGCATCGAACGTGCACCTTCGAGCACTGGGGACCATGTGAGATGCAGAAGAGAAGAGAGGTACAGACGTCCGACCCTGGGTGAGCGTTGACGTTGAGCGCTGTGCTGACAGTGAGAAGCGCAGGCCCCGCAGGGCGTTCATATCCGCACTGCCACAAGTAGTCGCCTGTTACCCATGCGCCACGTTGACTCGGACCAACCTGCCCCAGGAAATCCGAGATACTGTTTACACCAAAATTCGCAGCACTGCGGGCAACCTCGTTGCGACATACGGCGTCCTTGTATCCTGAGCGAGGTTGATATGTCGATACAGCACTAGCGGTGATGTCACTCTCGACTTGGAGTCATTCGTCAGTGTTCAGGTTGCCAGCTACGTGAGCTTTCATACCGCGACCCGCATCGCGACGACTTTCACAAGCCGATGCCGAGTCCACCGCTTTTCAGCAATATCATCTCATGTAGTAAGTATCCTTCCTAGATGCCTCAGGCGGTGTATTGTTGAGAACACTTGGCCTGCTTCGTTATTCACTCACCACACGGTTGACAATCACCACGCCAGGTTCAGTATCCCAATTTATCGTTCCGCATCAGGAGAACCATCAAGGGATTTGAAGCCGAGGAGAAGGCTCATAGCTACTCATAGCTACGACCTCACGGACCCTATCCAGGGAGGCGTCATCAAGGATTGATGCTCCGTCTTCAGCCCTTTAAGTAGCTGCAAGCACGACGGACCCATGCTCGCCCCGAAATCAAGCCACTGACGACCTCCTCCAAGAGCTCATAGTTCTCATAGCTCTCATCGACAGCTCTCTTCGATCATGGCTTCTAACCCTCTCCTTCAAGCCCCGATTACGCTGCCGCCGCTCGACAGCACGCTCGGTGCTTGGCTGCTAGGTACTTTCTTCGGAATTCTGTGAGTCGTTCACTATAGCAAGTTTTCGTACCCCATTTCTTACTATATTTCGCAGTTTACAGGGGACCGTGTACCATCAAACATACCGCTACTTCCGCCTATACCCCAAGGACCCAACGTACCTCAAAATTTGGGTGCGATTCCCAACCCTTTCCTCGCTGCAGAACATTACGTTCGTTGATACGGGTGTTATCTGATTCATAGGTGATCGCGGTTGTGTGAGTCACGTTGGCGGATGCGTTATGCTCGAGCTCACCACACATTGTACATCTACATAGGATGATCGAGACTCTGAATACGGCTATGACGATGCATGCTTCGTACGTCATCATGTTCTATCAACCTGAGGATTCAACAATTTCTGATACATGTTTGACAGTTATGTGTACCTAATCCGCAACTACTTCAACCCGCTTTCCCTGTTTGGAAGCCCTGTTTGGCAAGCAATCCTTGAGATCGAAGTACGTCCGTCAGCTGACATCCCACGGTATTGCGACAGGTCCTTGTCTGTGAGTGGACTTGTGCGATGTTGATGGCGCACGCACCACAAGCTAAATGTCCCCTTCGATCCCCATCCCGTCACAGAGTTTGCCTATCCCTGGCGTAAGTCATGTTAAATGCGTCTCAGACGACCCCATACCCACTAAATGTTATTATTGCTCCCTCTTGTTACATTCTAGTCACTAGCTGCGCTCGTGTCGCAGTCGTGAGTACGCGAGATCTTGTTGAAGGCATACATTCTGATCAGACGTCTTCAGCTTCTTCGCACGCCGCATATATCTCAGTGAGTCGCGCCTGCCGGTCGGCTGAAATGCAGAAGGTTGAACACGACGTAGTCAATCACCGGTATCTCGTGGTTGCGATAGCCGCTGTAAGACACATCCCATTAGTCTGATACGTATGACGTGGTGTTCACCTTGCACATCATCACGTAGATGCTCTGTTTCTTCACGTTCTCTGGTACGCGCCGTATCGGTTTCATGTTATGGCTGCCGTAGGCTGATGACATCTCCGGTCCAGGCTTCTACATCAGTATGTGCCTCGTCATGATGTGCGGAACCTATCGTGTGCTCACCATCTTGCTAGCGTTCTCGGTCAAGCTGTGAGTAACTATGCCACTTCACGACTCAATGCGCTTGAGCCACCTTACGATCGGCTATGTAGGTTGAAGTCGAAGAACCTATCTGAGGGTCTCAAATACTCGGTACGTTTACTCCGATTACGCACAGGCATCGACTGACGATCTATCGATACAATAGTGGATGGCGTCAACCGGTTCCTGCCTGGCTATGACCGGAGANTTTTTTGGTCACGTCCGTACTCATTTATGCTCTACGGACGTCTCGAACTGGGATCAAGAGGTATGTAGACCATCGTCTACTGCAGGCTCGTCTCACCTGCTTCGCCAGAACCGACACTATCCTGGACCTGTTGATTGCATATGCCATCAGTACTGGTGCGTAACTGCTCATTGGCGCAGCTTTGGTTTGGAAGACTAACAAACTCGTCAGGATTGGTCATTTGGTAACTGTGTCGCGCCTCTTAGCTTGGCCCGGGAGGGTACTGATGCACGCCTGAATGCTCGCCAGTGTATTCAACGTACTCAATATCGCGTTCGTAAGTCATGAGTATATGCATCTTTGACGGTCATGTACTCATAAGCGTGGCGTAGTCTCTTGCATTTACCGACAATCTGATCTACACCGCGTTCTCCATTGTCCTGACGAAGTGTACGTACGCCAACTTGGGGTCCTGTCCACCATACGCTGGATGCTCACGGAGAGATTTCAGTATACGCCAACACTTTGCTGGTAGCGTATGTGGTCCTTCGTTCTCGTTCATGGCGTATCACAGGTCTCACAGTCACTACTCGAGCAGCCTCAACACGCGAAGCAGCCTTGTACAGCGTGGCATCATCGGACAAAACGAGACGAGCCCTTTTACCACGACAATCCGGCGTCAGCGGCCGAGGACGTCGGACCTCATCGTCACTCATCGCCCGCACACCTCTGGCGTAGGTTCAAGCACGTCCTCCTCCATGCGCTGCACTGACTCTTGACTCTTTACGACATGCCGTGGCCTGCCCTCGATGACATGCGTGCGATTGTAGGCGCTTGAATCTACCCGAGTGGTGGCACCACAGAGCTATCCCATGTTCGAGTTGAAGATCGTGCCAACTTCGACCGGGTCGGTCTCCCAAGGTCTGGAAAGCGAGAACATGCAGGAGGACCCAGAGAAAGCGTAGTAACCCACCACTGTGCAAATTGTGACCGTCATTGGTACTGGCGCGCTCGACCGATGTGGATGTGTAGGTATTGACGGAAGGCATTGGAATGATGAGGTAGATACCCTAGGGAGCGCTGGCTGTGTATACGAATAGTGAACGAGTTGCTGCTGCATGATTCTTGGTGCCTTTATTACTTATTGTACTTCCGCTTGTGTACGATCCGACATGATTGTATGATGCATCTCGAACATGCCAATGGTGACTCCTAGATACCAACGTTCAACTTTGATGATGCATATTACATACAGCCCAGCTGTCGACCAGCAGCTGTGCTGTCATTAATGAGCGCGATCTTCCCGGTATCGATGCCGCGCGCTCCGCCGAAGCATGGACCATCGGATGGCCTCTCGACATCCTCTGGCTCGAAGGGTTACATGACGGGTTGGACGATGGTTAACCATTCTGTTCCTATCTAGCTAGGCGAGTCCGTGTGCAGCCCGCACGGTGGCGCTGCGCTCTGGCATGGCGCTATGACTTTTGGTTCTCTGGAAGGGATCATGCAGATACGTATTCCCGAGCGTCATCTCCGGCTCGCAGGTACTCGATTTATAGTCACTTCGGAAGAAACGAGAGCATCGTGACGGACACTCAGGCGGACGGAAAGTGGCACAGCTCTTGCATAGCAATATGTATACAAGCTCGCGTGTGGCCGCAGGTTTCGCATGTTAGCAAGACATATAGCAGAATTGTAGAGGAACCATGTAACATGTTTGGCATGCATGCCTCGGCTGCGCGTTTATGATACTTCGATACTGCCCCCGATAGCCTCCACAGCACGTTTGAGCTTGTGGGCTTCTTGTACGACGAGGTCGTTCTCGTCTTCGGCAGCCTCCGCAATGAACGTAGCAGTCTCCGCCACGAAGCCTACATTCGTGTTAGCATGCCTTTCGCGTATAACATAGGACAAGCAGTGCATACCAAGTAGTTTCTCGCCGTGCGCGCGCCAGAGCTGCTCAGCACAGGTGATGCTGAGCAAGCGCACACGCGCGTCCTCGGAGCGGCTGTGCATGAGTATGTCGAGGTTGAGAGACTTGGATAGCGCATCATCGTCGATAATGCTGAGCAACGAGGTAAGGCACTCCGTGAGGGTGTCTTTGCCTTCGGGAACATTCAAGCGCACAGCTACAGGAACCTGCTGTGCTGCTAATGGCACGAGCTGTCGCAGTTTGTCGCTTCGCCAGAAGACTACAATATCTGTGAGCTACTGGAGACGGTACGAGCGCGTCAAGCCTACCTCTGTCCTCATCGGCAACCATTGACTTGGAAAGAGTTTGTACCAAAGCTAGCCACAGCTGCCCATCGCCTGTGGATGGCGAGTTGAAGCCGCGGAGGGCCTCGTTCAAGGATTGCCAGGCGAACGACATGTACGGGACCATGAGTGCCTACGAGGGTAACATCAGATACTGAGAGGCAAAGGTTCCTAATAAACAGTGCAAACCTTGAAGAAGTCCAGTAACGAGGAGTACACGTGGCAGAACACAACGCGCCGTTTACCTGGCACACGAGATGATCAGACGATGGCGAAGTTGACACGATGTGTGAGATACATACCGTGAGCATCAGCGAACGCCCAGTCGAACATCTTGCGGAAGATCGGGCGGAACGCAGTTTCGTTTAGCTTCACCACCACTTCGATGAAGGCGGCTGTGACTGCGCGTTCCATCTACGCTGATGTTAGCACACGGCTGCAATTTGCATCGTGGATACTCCTTACCTCTGTGTTTGGCTGTTCGGCACAAAGGTCGAACATGGAGAGGAAGGTCTTGAACAAATCGCGCAGGTTCTCCAAGACGGCAGGTCGTGATGCAGCCTTGACAGAAACCTTGACGACTTGTAGGAACGAGAGAATATTCTTCGAGTCGTCCTGTACAGACTGTCATGAGCAGATGAAACCGATCTGATGGTCATGTATGATACATACCTTGGCGACGTTCGCAATTGTCTTTTCCCACATACCACATAGGGCTGGCAAGAGCACAGTGGGAGAAGCACGCTTGGCCACAGTCTTGACCAGAAGAGACATCTCCGTAGACTCGGTAGCGCTTCCGTCAGAGCTATCCAGGTAAAGTTCAACAACCTGTAATAGTTCGGCCTCTCCCCAGAACGTGGGGATGGACGTCAACAAATTGCGGAGGACTTGTACCACCAAGGCGATTAGCTCGGAGTCTAATCATCCTGGGTCAGACGTGAGACGACATGGGTCATACTGAGATATTTACCTGTACCAGCCAGCACCGCCTCCCGGGCGCGGACGACACATTCCTTCACTATCTCCTTGAGGAAGGGGATCGCCCGGGGTCCAAGCTTCGATGACAAGGACAGCAGGGCCTGGAAGGCCGACATTCGGAGAGTCTGTTGCCGAACAGCGTTCAAGACGAGAGGCATGGTGTTGGTCAGGGAGCCCTCCTCTCCGGCACAGAGTGTGTCGCTGATCGCGGCAATCGCCTTCAAAGCAGGACGAGCGACGGCCTCTTGAGTGACCGCAAACATCGCGCGGATCCTGTCGACAACTTGCACGATAGTCGGGGTCAACTGCCGACGAGTCTTTTCCGCGACGTCAGACAACCTTTCGCTGAGCAACTCGAGGGCGCCCGCTTGAACCTGCATGTGTTTTCAGCATTCGGCCCTTATATCACTTGTGCTAGACTTACATTGGAGGAGGATGATTGCAAGATCATCAGGATGCCAGCAACGAAGTCGGGCGCAGACAATATTCTCAGCACGCTCGACATGGTTGAACGCGCCGCGGTCGCCACCTCGGCGTACGAGGCGTCATCTGCATGCGCTGTAGCCACAGCCAGAAGCAATGCCAAGAGCGTCTTGCTCTGGGTGCGCTCCTCTTCCGAAGTAGTCAATGTACTCGACCGCAGGCGTTGCAACGCGTGATCGCAGAACACGATGAGGGCAACAGCCCGTCGCTTGGAACTGGTCTCTGCGTGAGGGTGGCCATCGTCACTGCATTGCGATAGTCAGATTGCATGTCACACCGCAGCTTGTATAATCGAAGACATACGGGGCATCCTCAAGGAAAGGTTCCGAAGAAGCTGGTGACTCTACAAGTCTTTGCACCTCGTGAAGGAGCTCGATGAATGCCTAGAAAGACTTAAGTACACGCGCAAATGACATGACATGGAGACGTACGGGGAGCTGCAGGGCCGATGGATACCGCTCGCAAACTGCCAGAGGAAGAAAGAGGGTACCAGCAGACTCGGCCGGATTCTGGCGAACAACGCGGTTCGCCACGCGATCGACCAAGAGCATGGTGACAGGTGCAAGGAAGTCGGAGGGACCGAGGGTGTCAACCAAGTGGGAGAAGAAGCTGGCATCGGCGTCAATTACGCTGGCTGACTTGTACTCTCGACAGAACTCACTTGACACGACGATGACGCGGGATGTGGTTTGCGGCGGTAGTGAAGACACGCAAGAACTCGCGGGCGGCGCGGTAGAGATCCATCCCGGTGCCGTGCTTCTCCTTGAGCGAAGCAACCATGACAGGCACGATGCTGTCGATGGTCTGGAATGCGGTCAATATAGACGGGCGTTGGAGGTGACAGCAGCATACTCACCTTTTGGACCACCCTAAAGCTGTATGTATCGTCTCTGTGGAACACGTTCGAGCCCATGAAGGTGAAGATGGGCATGACGTTGTGCAAAACAGCATCCGGTGCAATCCGAGCCAAGCTCGCCATGAGTAACGACGCTTGGTGGAACGTCTGTGGGTTCTCCGATGCTGCTACAGGTCAGTGACATGCACACACACTACTACTGGGTTGACGTACTCCGTAAAATCTCGACGAGCGTGTCCACGCGAAGCGAGCCCGGAGGAATGATAGTCGACGACTAGAATGGATGGTCAGTCTGGGGCACACTCGTAATTCAGACTACTCACCGGGAATTGCTGGACAATATTCTCCACCGCGGACATGATAAGCTGCTCCACGAACCGCCTGTCTGCAGTGTCTGGCGCTACATTGTGGGTGACCTTGTGAAGCGTCTCCAGCAAGCATGAGATCAACTCCAAAGTGCCGGTGATCTTGAGTGAAGCAAGGACCTCCGCCAAAACCGAAAGAAGGGCCACCCCTTCACTCTGTGCCGTAGCAGTCGTGCTAGGAGATATACGTCAATACCGTAGCATAAGGGATTTCAGAACGGTCCCTTACTTCTCAACACGTGGGCGCTTCGATGCCGGCTGCGTCGTATCTTCGCCGCTAGGTTGCAGAGCGACGAGTAGACGTAGAATGAGAGGCACTTCTGACAGCACGGCTGTCAATGTCTTCTTGCACGTGAGCGCCTATATGGAAAAGTGAGCAAGATCCTCTGGATGCTGAGAGGAAGGGTTGCTTACCGAAGAATCATCCTCGATAGCGATCCGGAGAAGCTTCTGACAAAGCTGTACCTTGCGCTCAACGGAGAGCTTGGCGAAGAGACCATGCTGCAGACGGTGGAGCAACGCGTCTCTCGGGCGGGCCCAATGTACTGAAGTCCGACTGAGATTGTGTGTGCGCAATTTCCAGTATGAGATGACTTACCATCGCTGATCGCCTTCGCAAGCATCCTCTCGTATAGGGCCCATGTGGCTTTGTCGGCATCGTTGATATCATGGGCCGCGGTGGCATCGAAGGCAGATGCAGCATAGGTCGCAATGTCCTGCAGCATTGTGCTGGATGCGAGGCTAAAGGCCTCATCCTCTCCGAGCAATGCCTCAAAGGTCGGCACGAGAACTTGCGCCTTCGCTTCGTTGACAACTCCGTCAAGACTTCTCAGAAGCGACGCCTTGACATCCACAATGGGACACGCGTTGACATGCGAGAGCAAGTAGCACAGGATGCGCTGTTTGTAGCTGTCAAAACGTGAGGAGCATTCAACACATATAGAAAGGTGGTCGACATACCCTGAAACCTTCTTGCTATCAGCCTTCGAATAGCCCAAATGTTCCTTATGGAACGCCTGCAAATATTCTGGGTCGTGCTCCAAGTTGTTCCTCATCTCCCCGATGGCTCTCACATACTTCTGGAAGTCCGACCAATCGATGTACTGAAGATGCGCTGCGAGCGATGTCAGCAGGTCATGATGTCAACTACATAGGAACAGTACTCACTGGAAGCTGGGCCATAGATAGCATCAAACGCGTACACGGAATCCGCCTCTTTGGCGGATGCTATTTTGACGACGACCGCAAGGCACTTGATCGCCGCCGAGCGCACGCTGGAGTCCCGGCTCTGCAGCGTTACGAGCATCGCCGGCAGCACGGTTTGGAAGTCGACGGTGCGCTCCGTGACAACGTGCGCTTCAAGGAATGCTCCAGCGTGTCGAAGAGCGGCGTACTGAATGTGAGACTGCTCCTCTTGGAGCTTTGAGTGCGAGTCGCGGCTAGCGCTAAGCCACACTCCAGCGAGGAAAGCGAGAGCATCGTCGCCAAGGCTGACAAAGAGCGCTCGGAGGATGTACGTTGAGAGGAGCGCGAGCCGAGCAGAGGAGTTGCTCAAGCGGTACACATCCCGGAGGAGCTGCACATATCGTGCCGATGCATCCGGGGATTCCTAGCGTCCAGAGCATGTCAGTCGTGTCATAGATCTGCAAAGATGCACAAATCAACCCACGAGAGAGGGAAGGTGTACCCAGTCCAGGGGAGCGCCAGACGGGCGAGGAATGCTGGGGAGCACGGACAACAAAGCCACTTGCAGACGGTGAAGAGTGTTAGCACTGCTGGGCTTCACCACAACAGCGGTACCGACACTCGTGTCGTTCAAGAACTGTACGCATACAATGAGTCAACAACAACAAGATCGAGCGTTGAATGGGACATACACTTGCAACGTCGTCAACGCCATGCATGAAGTCGCCCATGCCTTCCAAAGTCTCCAGTTTCAAGGCTTGCAAAGCACGGTGAGCCACCTCTACACGCTGCTCTCCTCCGACGCGTGAAAGTAGCGCCCGGATGACCAGGTACGTGAGCGCCCTGGCATGAGAGTCTTCGGCATGCAACTTCTCCAGCAGGCTCGCAAGGTGCTGCTCGAAGTAGTTCGAAGCAAGCACATTGTCTGGCGAGTGATCATGAGCGCGAGCAACGATACAGGTCAACAGTACCCGTACCTGCAATCTTGGCCGCCACTGCGATATTGATCTTCGTCAACAACGCGACGTCCATATTCTCCTTGTCAGTCTCCTTCCCCTTGGTGTCTACACCTGGTCTCTGCTGCTCCCACCTGACGGCCTCGACGCAGCCACCCAAAAGCTCGAACATCGCAGGATCAAGGCCCTGATCCTCCGCGTTCTCCAGGATAGCCCAAACAGCCTGTGCGGTCTTCATCCGAGGCTTCGTGAACAGCAGGAAGGGCAGGATGATGTCAATGGCGATCCGACGCGTAAGCTCGCGGCTCTTTTCGCCGTCTGTCTCTTGGGAGACGAGCGTAGGTAGGAAATGAGATAGGAGGAAGGAGAGGTGCGCGCGGATAACGTCGCGAGAGGACTTGGCGCTCGAGCCATGCAGGGCTTGTGCGAGAGTGTCAAGGTAAGCGGTCGAAGAGGACGCGAGTAGCGCTTGAACAGCGAGCTCGGGCGAGGTGGTGTAGAGCGCCTTGAGTACTGAAGGGTCGTTGTCGTACACACGCAGCAGAAGCGACGATGCGATGGATTGCTGTATGCGTTATAAGGATGATAGTACGTCCGAAAATACGCGATCATGCCTACCTTATCAGGCTCTGCGATGCTTTCAGAGGACAAACGCGCCAATAGATCCCGAACAGAACGAGCACGAATGCTTGCGTCGGCATTAGCAGACGCCACGACCAGTGTGGCCGTCTCTGCATCCGCGTTCGAGGGGCCTGCCACAGACTACGCGGATGTCAATGTCGATCCTCTGTAGTAATGTATGAGCACTTACGACCGTGAGCGAGAGAATGAGCTCCTCTACGGCAGACGATTTGTCCTGGTTCTCCTCGACAATGGCGCGTGACGCTGCTTCCACCTCTTTGGGGTGCCGCTGATGCAGTTGGGAGAGTAGCTGGCGCAAGTTGGACGAGGATGCGCCGTCGGCTTCAATGAGTCGTGAAATCAATGCCCCGGAAGTAGAGCGTGCTACAGCACTCGGAAGTGCTTGGGACGTGACTACTGCCTCGACGACATTCAGTGTCGTCGGATCGTCCGTGCTGTGATACGTTAGCCACGGCCAAGATATGCCATTATTCTATACATACCGGCTGAGGAGATTCTCGAGGAGCGGAATGATGAATTTCTCAGAACCGGTCCATGTCATAGCGTCGATCAGCTCCAGCTCAATTCCGCTGGGAGCCCCAGTGAGCTTTCACAGAACGTCGCAAAACGTGAAAGCTACTTACGGGATGGAGATCACCCTCTTGACAACGCCCTTAGGCAGCCGCTCGAGTTGATCCTGGGGCGCTACAATAGAGACCAACGTCCGTACAAGTTGCTTCGGTGAGACGCGTTCTGCACAGTCGACTATCGCGTGCATTATGGACTTGATGGCACTCGGAGTGATATTCGTCTTTTGAGAGATGGCCGCCAGGATGAGGTAGCTTCCGAGCTGCAAAGACATGAGGATGTTTAATCAGACTGACGCACAAGATAAGCTTACGATGGACTCCTGTAGCAAGGCGGGCTTGACCTGCACCTCGCTATTGCTCGCTACTTGCAAGGGCTCCAAGGCAGCAGGTAGCAGGATAGCCATTGCGTTCTCATCCAAGGCCTGGCTCTTTGCAACATACTCCAAGAGCACGCCGGCATGGAATGCGATCAATGCACGATGCACACCAGCCCCGTGGTCTCTGAGAACCTGCGGCAAGATCCCAGAGACAAAACGCACTACTTCTAGGCTTTTCAGCAACTCGTTGATGAGAAGGGCGCGGTGGAGAGGTTTCGCGGTTGTTTTGTACGCTTGGAGGAAGCGGAAGGGAGAACGATCCCTGATCATTCCTTGAGTGAGGACAACGTCGGAGTAGGGATGTGTCTGCTTACTGGATATGTAGGATGGAAACCATCTTAACGAAATGCGGGGTTTCATGGTATGGTAAAAACAGCGAAACGAGAGGGCCGACATTGAACTCGTGTATTCTGAGATTGTTGTGTCAGGCATAAGTCCTGCGTGCGTTGGGTCGACTGCCCGCGCATGCCCGCATCAGTGCGCCTTGGTTGCACAAGGCAATGTGGCAAGCGACGGCACATAGGCAGAGGCAGCAGGAAGAACATAGACATTCGTCTGTTCGACTTACCTGAATCTGCGCACTAGCCACTCCAGAACCTTCCCTGTCGGCGCATCCAACAAGAACGGGCCAAGAAGTGGCAGGAAGTCGGATATTGTGGCGTCAAGCTTCTCATTCTGTTCTGCAGGCTGGAGAGTCCTGTCTAGAGACTTTGCAGCGTCCGAGAAGAGATGATGTTCAAAAGGGGCGACAGCAGGTTGCAGCAGTTTAAGCTGTAGGAAGCCGTTATGGCCGAGCGCGTGGAGAGATTCTATGTCATGTTGTCTAGCTTCTTTTGCAGAGAACAGGTAGGACTCGGACTGGACTTGTTTGCGAGCCTTCTCATTGAGGAGGTTAGCGTTCAAAGACGCGTTCCGAGCAAGTTGCTCGGCCAAAGAAGAGACCATATCGGGGCGTGCGGTATCCGCGACCTGCAGCAGCACGGTCGGAGATGGAGGCGAGGAGGAGGATGAGGATGAGGAAGAGGTAACGGTCCAAATGCCTGCAAGCTCAAGTCCTCTTTCGAAATTTGGGACTTTTGGGCGCCTACACTACCTCTCGATCAATGGGATCTCAGATCCACGGATCAGCAGGTAGGCGCCCATGTTGTTGCCGCGTACGATCAAACCAGTGGGCTTGTCCCTGCTTGTCCCTGCTTGTCCTCATACTACCCCGAGCTCTACTGGCCCTTCGTCATGGTTAGTATTGAGAAGTACAAGATCCCTCGGACTCAAGTAGACGTCGAAGAACTGGCGGTAGAGTTCTCCAACTACTTCAGGATTACTGCCGAAGATTTAGAGGCTCTCCGCCAAGATCCTGCTTGTGGCTTCCTCCCAGTCCTATTGTGAGAATCTCTTTCACGCCGGAACATATGGTTGGAGTGAATCCGACCCTTGCGCAATGCGACCAGTACTTGTTGGCGGCCAACACTTGTAATTCATCCACAATTGCTGATTCGAAGCTATTATACGTGCCTCTGAGGCACAGTACCAGTGTGTGTGCATCGCAGACACCCACAGCCTCTCCGGATCCTAGTCTGGCATCCGAACGAGATACGCTAGACGCTCCCCGAGTCGCCAACGCACTTTGGGGCTGTCCGGTCGTTCCGTCGATGACAACAAGCGAACAACATTCATACACATCTCCGACATCTCGGGCGTGATTGTATCTTTGTGTATGATTTTGTCAAGTGGTCATGGACAGCCAGCTGTAGTGTCTTTCATGCTGCCGATCGTCATAAGACGAGCTAGCTGAGTCTTCCGAGCCGAAATACGCATAACAGTGCCCGACGAGACAGAGTCTGACAGACATCGTAATTTTGATTCGTATCACTGAATGCATGACGTAGCTCACAAAAGTACGACCGCCATGAATGTCGTGTCTGCATAGACAGGGCAAGTCGAAGATGGCTTCAAGCTTTGTTATACGAGGATGTTCTGAGTCAAGGTAGAGGCGGCAATACTGGGAGCAGCGAGAACTTGAACGTAAAGTACAACACAGCAAATGCATCATCACAATAGACGATCTGGCGGCTTGCTTCCATACTATGCCGGGTGTCAATGCATGTAAGAGAATGCTATAAGTGAGTAAGTAATGAGTGTAAGTAACTGAAGCCAACTGTATTGACGATTTATAAAGCGCTGTTAGGCGTGGTAAAGTGACTTCAGCAGGTCTAGAACCTGCGAATCGCCTTGGCTTGAACCGTGAACGTCTTGTCTCCGCCCTCGCGGACGTCGTCCTCAACGATGGCGACGTCGAGCAAACAGAACTCCAGATTCTCCTCGCTGAAGGTATTCAAGTTCGCTGCTGGCTCGAAACCTCCTCCGCTCCCTCCCAAAGACCCATATCGCCTCGCCAACCCTTCCCTTCCTTCCCTCGGCAACTCGCTCTCTCCCGACTCGTTTCCCTCTCAGCCTGCTACACCGCTCTCTGCACAGTACGCGACTCTCGTCAGAAGCCCCTCTCCATCACCATCCTACGCTCCTAGCAGCCGCACGACCCTCTCTCCTCCATCCGCGTCTCAGGATTCTGTTGGTTCTCGTAGAGGCCTCTTCAAATTCTCCTCGTTCAGCAGACGCCCCAAGACTCCCAAAACCGCCGAGTCTGGTTATTCTGCGGCATCCGAATCCTCTCAACCTCCAGAACCAGCGGATGACCCATCCATCTCCTTACCCTGGAACTTTCAGGTGAGCGCTAGCGACGTTCCCTCTGTCTCACTCGGTAAGACGACTCACCATCTCTGCCATAGCACAATATCCATGTTGATGAAGGGTATGCACAATTGGCACTTATGAGTGTATGACGCGTTCTCATCATTCTTCAGTTTTGTTGGGCTACCCCCGACGTGGTCCGCATCCTTGGCAGAGGCCGGGTTCAGCGAGGAGGAGATAGCAGCCATCCAGGCTAAGAGAGCCGAGTCCCGTTCACGCAGTACGCGCTCTATTTATTCATTGAATCCTGGTCGCTCCGCGTCCCCGGCGGGCACAACGCGATCTCCTGGATATGCCAACCAGCCCCGAGGGGGGTTGCGACGAGACCAGTCAGACGCATCCCTTTCGCAGGTCTCTCTCGCAAGTAGTCAGCGGTCGTATGGCTCGCGATCGCATTTCCGCCAGGTCTCCGTTTCCTCACGCGATCACTCGGAATACTCCTCTTCTGGGGTGCCACATGCTGAAGCCGACCCACGACGAACACCTCCCATGTCAAGACCGCCGCCTACGCACGCGTTCACATACCCGCAGCTACATTCACAAAGTACCCCACATCTCCCCACACATCATTCTAGTGCTTCCATGACACGGCTAGCACCCCCGGTACCACCACCACCTGCTATATCTGTCGTGTCTTCAGACAGTTCCTCGAATTCAGCCATCTCTGAGAAGCAGATGATGGCCCGGAGTACCCCTCAACGCTCGTTCCACGTTGCTAACGAGTCCATCGATACCATTTCCCATTCCCCGCCACCGGCATATATGTCGCCAAAGAAGGAGAGCCAGCTTTCACGGGCAGAAGAGGATTTCAGCTTGCCACCTCCCATCGAACAACCCACGGCGAGCACAAGTGCCAGGCTAAACGGTAGGCCATCCGCCGATTCGGCCAGCTCTGGGTCACACGAACGGTCTTTGACCTCCCCATCGCTACCGGAACCCCCGCGTCTGTCATTCCATCAAGACGATCTTTCGTCCTGGACAGAGTCGCTATTCTCCTCCATTCCTACGTCTATTACGCTCACGCCGCCGAAGCCCGCCCCGAGCAGAACATTTACACCCCCATCAAGACTAGGGTCGGGAGGCAGTAGTGCCTCACCGCCCCGCGCAGGGTCTGTACGAGGACGGAATGACTCTCCGTCGCCTGCGACGCGGCAGCTGCCCCCGCAGAAGCCTTTGCCCAAGCAAGAGCCACCATTGCGGGCAGCTCCCACAAGCGCGCTACCTCCACCACCGATGGAAAGCAGAGGCATGCTTCGACATGAGGTTGTCGGGACGATCGCCAGCGCCAACAGTTCCGAGGGATCTGTGTCGTCAATGACGCATGACACCTCAGCCGACATGTCGACGGACTCGCAATACTCGTCAACGCTTCTCACCCCAGTGCTCGACGAGTTCCCCTCGATTCCTCATATCACCCATGTGGAACACTTCGACATTCAGATGTCGCTCGCACGAGAGAAGGAGAACCGGGACTCGGGAGTGTCGACCGTCACAGTCACGCCAGCCACGATTGCCACCGCCGCTGTCGCCCGCAGTGCCCGAGGGAATGTGGTCGTCTCGCCTGTGCTCGCCAATGGAGACGGTCGCACGAAGAGCGCATCTGTCACTCAAGACTCGGACGATCCGCGTTCCCACTCTCCGAATAGCGCTGAATCGCACTCTAGCGCCTCAAGCTCCTCCACATCTGCGTCACTGTCCATGTCCACGGGCACCGAGTCCGCGTCATCGGACTCGCGACCACAGACGCTAACAACGTCTGAAACGCAAGAGTGGCGACTCTTGGGTCACAAACCGAAGGGTATCGGATGTGTAGACTCGCCAGAGCCTTCTCCACGAGCTGCGTCCTTCGCGGAACGTGGTGTGTTCACCGTATCTGTGACTAGCGATATGCGGGATTTGGACGACGATATTCCCTCCGCGCGACGCCCGTCCATTATTATTGACCACTATCTCTCTGCAACACCGACTACGGAGAGCAGACCTCGAACACCTGTCTCCCCTGCGTCAACAAGTTCGCCATCACCGCTGTCACCTGCTCCGCGATACCCTGGATGGCTGTCTGCAGTCGTTGCGCCATTGAAGTCATTCATCAACGACCAGGTCGATCCGCGCGACCTGTACGCGGATTTACGCGAAATCGCCGAGGGCGAGAGCGGTTCCGTGTATGCTGCTCGCGTGCTCGCCACGCCTGGATCTCCGGAGAAGGAGCCTGGTTCTTTCGTTGCGATCAAGAATGTCCCCATCTTGCCATCTGGTTCGCCCAAGATCAACGATCTGCGAAGCGAACTGGCTTTGATGAACGGGATCTCTCATCCGCACATCCTTACGATGGATGCGCTGTATGTGGACCTGGTCGAGGACTGCTTGTGGATTCGCATGGACCTCATGGAGCGCAGCCTGGCGGATGTGATCGCGTATGCAGACGAGGGGATTATATTCCACGAGAAGTGCATCGCACGAGTCGCGAGCGATGTATGTCCACATACTTCAATGGTGTGGTTCGCGAAGCTGATCGCTCTTGACAGGTTCTGTACGCTCTTGACTACCTGCAGAGCAAAGGCATCGCCCATCGAGATCTCCGTTCTGACAACCTTCTGGTGAACGTCGATGGGGTGGTGAAACTCGCAGATTTCTCGAGCGCCGTTCAGGTTACGAGGACGAGACCTACTTGCACCGATTTGGTGGGTGTTGTGTACTGGCAAGCGCCTGAGATTAGAGGGTAAGTTTGCAAATTCCCTATTGTCCTGGCACGCGTGGCTAACGTTCAAGTAACAGCGGTTCATACAACGCTCTGAAGGTGGACGTTTGGTCCCTGGGCGCGACTGTTTGGGAGCTCGCGCAGGCGGAACCTCCCTTCAGCGACATCACCGACCCAAGGCAATTTGGCGACACGCTCCCTCCCCTTAGCCAAGCTGAGGTTTACTCACGATCTTTCCACGATTTCTTGCATCTATGTTCCAAACCAAGCTCATCACGACCGGATCCCCACGAATTGCTAAGCGTAAGTGCATCTCATCTACTGGCAGGTTGTTGCACGGTGCGGTACTGACACGATCGCGCGCCCCTATGCAGACACCATTTATACGCAACCCTAGCGGACGCCAAGCTATTGCAGACTTGTTGGCGGACTGTCGGGCGGTCGAGGAGCGTATGTCCAGGCGGCAGAGCGCCGACTCGACAGGGACAGTATCGCGATCATAGCATAACATATTTCTCTATATACCCCGCTCGGCTAATTCTCCCTCGGTATATGGACATGGCGATCTGTTTAGTGTAGTACATCTATGCTTTGCTCCTGCGACTTTCTGCGTGCGTCACTTGGTATCGTCTCTTGCTGAGGGTGATGGCCACGTCAAGTAGATCGCACGCCACTGACCAACGATGCTTTGGCGGTGCACGAGTATTCGACTAACTGTATGAACGGGAAATGTCTTGCCATCGTCGCCACACTCCCAAGGACATGCTTCTCTACAGAAACCTAGGGATAGAGATCACATCATACAGGATGATCTCATATGACCACCCTCTCATGCTCACGAAGTAGCCAGCACATACCCGTGGTCACATACGGGCCCTCTCACTGCCACGGAGGACATTGGTCTGTCCGAAAGGACCAGGCTTAAACAGTACAAGGCTGCCGCACCGGTCGTTCAAATCAGATCTAGTATATGAGTATGTTTTGGCCACTTACCGCGGACATCGCAGATCGTCCTCCCTCGGGCCAACTATTGACTTGTCGCCCGTCGATCTCCAAAGCGCCCATTCCAACGCTAGCTCCTCGGTGTAGGGCTCTTCGCCAAACGGATGCACGGTGTCCCAGAAAAGCTGCAGCAGCGGCCTATTTGGCATGTGGTACTCTATCATCGTGTATTCCCAGTACTCGGGGTACCATCCTGCATGTTCCCAGTCAATGATTCCTGCAAGCTGCCCGTCGTCCCGAACCAGGATATTCTGCGCGTGCAGATCGGCATGCGTGAAGCATATGCGATGGTGCTTTTCAAGGACAGGTTCTGCGAGGCGCCGAAGAGCGGGGACTCGATCCTCGAAAATGAGGCCCACATGATTCAGGATCTTGTTCTTGAAGGCGAGCTGAGAATCGAAGCGGCCAAGCTCATGCGGTGCGATGGTACAGCGAATCGAGCTAAGGGGACGATTGTGGAGTCCGGATACCACGTCGGGGTGAGGTGGCGGTATTGAACGGAGCTCTGTCAGAGCTCGACGGAGATCTTCGATCAGCTGTGTGCTATCAGAGAGGTCGAGTGCTGAGGGAGGGAGGGAGGGAAATAGGGCCTTGAGTGCCGCGAGACCATCGCTATCTCCAGACGCAATGCAGGCATCTAATTGATCTAGGACTCGCGCCGTCTCGGGATGAACGATAGCTCGCTTGGAAATCCATCGGCGCAGAGAGATGCCATGAATCTGTGACATGACAAAGTAGCCTTCGCGGGGTTTCCCGTCGCATGTAGTTTCCGCGGACTGGACGACGTCGAAGACGTGTGGGACGGGGATGGAGGTATTCTGGGCAACAAATCGCATGTTATCGGCTTCCGGCCACGGAGAGGCGTCTCTCGTGGATTTGAGTACAAGGTCGAAGGGTAACATGGTGACCTTTCCGGCCAAATACCCTGCCAGATGAGATTGCAACCACCTATAGCAGGTCAGGCGAAGGCGGGGAGGGCTCAGTCGCCATAGGCTCCAGAATAGACGAGAGTGTAGGATGTATACAGCGGTTGCTGAACAACGCGCTTGGATCTTTTGCCATACGACTGGAGTAAACGTTTCATTATCAGTATCATAACACCGCTCATGAGAAGCTCAACAGTCCCCACTTGCTAGTGTCTGCCGCAAAGGTCGCATGCTTCGAATGCTTCAAAGTTCGAAGGCGACACAGAGCTGTGCTGAGCAGAGGTCAACTGATGCCAGTTGCTCAGTATCGAGTCTATCGACATCTGAATTTTGGCGGTGTGTTCGTCGCGACTCGGCCTCGGGAGTCGGGAGTCGATTCGGAATGATGGCAAGATGCATGCGTAAAGGTCACCAATGAGGCGCCCATGGCAAAGTTGGAGACCAGCCACCACCACCACTGCCTGGTCCTACGCATCCCCACACCGCCCCGTTGTCAACATCGGTCAAGACTCAAATCCACTACTGCAAGTAGTCACTTCGATGGCATCATCAAGAAGAGACTGACACGACATTCTGGCCAACCCACGACCGACTGATGGTGCTTGCCACTAGTGCTCAACTTCAACAATTTTCCGGCGCACCTCGGCGCACGACAATAAAACCTCGTACCAGCTCGTACCTTGGATCTGTCGACCGTTCAGGCAGCGCGTTTTCTGATAGACACGCTTACCATGAAGACAGTTCCAAGCGGATCGGTATTGCTGACCACTTTGTTGGGCGCATATGCATGCTAGCGGACCCGGTACATGTCCTCGAGCTCACAGCTCAAGAGCTTAAATACCCCCGCCGAGTCCCACGTTGGAAATCGACGTTGAGTCTACGTTGACGTAGGATTCCGGCGGTATTCCTAGTCACAGCGAAGAGGTCGTCAATCCGGCGTTGTCTCGCTCTGCATCAGTCTCCTGCCCGCCGCCATCTTCGAACTTTTCCATCACACGATTATTTTGTCATTATTACACTTGCTGCAGATGGATTTCTGAAGGCCGCCACACACTACTTCGAGGTGAGTACACCCCTTGCCATGCACACATCACGAGCATGCGCGCGACTGACACCTGCTATTTCAAACTGAATGTGTATATGCATTTGCTCAGTCTACTTGTAAGTCCTCGTAATGTATCAACTTGGGGCCTTCTTTGATCACAAGTCGCATCTGCTTGAGTTCCCGTTTTCTTCTGACGGTAAAAACAGATTTACCTCCGTATGAATTGGCATTTGCGTCTATGCCATTGTTCCGCCAAGTGTTGGAAGTATTGCTTCTACTTGGAGTCTGTTTCTGATCCTTGGTCACTGCCACCCGTCGTTGCATGTTGCCTTCTTGGCTACTTCTAGTCTTCTGCCGCTTTACGTGTGCGGTGGTGCCGCCAATGGTGAGTTCCTCGTGCGTGCAATGATAGTTGAACTGACCATGTGGCTAGCTCCGCTTCATCATAGGTATCTGTGTATACGCTATGGCATGTGTATTTATGCCCACTATTGGACAGGAACTTCAGAAGCACCTGCGGGTGTGCGTTCCTATCATGTCCACGAAGCGGTCCCGCGAAGACTCTCGATTATTCAGGATGACTGCTATTTGCAGTTGAATTCAATGCACCACGCCTGTTATTGTCACCTTAGCCGATGCCAGTCGCCGTCCGGTATCGTTCGGGTATCCTGTCAGTTGAGAGCGCTCGTTCTGCTCCGAGATCGACCTCTTCAGGCAAGTCTCTTCGCGATTCGTGCACATTGCCGCTCGACTTGCTCGAACAGGACTCGAATAGGGCGTTTGTTAATCGTTTTTGCGACTGCATCAGCTTCGTATTCGTACTCTAGGCCCGATAAGGGGCTTCTCGCGCCATGAGGAAGCACGGCTTCGTTCCGCCAGGAGTGCTACGGGTTNCCCCCAAACGTCCAACGGGACCATCACGCATTACGTCCCGGCTGTGACTTGGCGTTCTTCGCAAAGGTATAAATGTGCCGTGGGACCTGGGTAAGAGAGAAGCTCAGAATCCCACAGCGCTGCGTAGTCGGCGAACCCACTGGTCACCATGTCCCTACCTATATACGACATAGTCATCGCGGGTGGCAAGTCTCTTCATCTACGTTTCTTGTTAACCTTGATATCTGACGCTTCTGCAAAGGCGGTACCTGCGGCTGCATCATTGCAGGACGGCTAGCTACCGCGGATCCAGCCCTCAAGATCCTCGTCATCGAAGCAGGTCCTCCGACGCGCGACGATCCGTCCCACACTCAACCTGCACGTTACCTTCATCACTTGCAACCAGGCAGCAAGACGGTAAAGTTTCATGTTGGTAGGGAGAGCGTAGCGTTAGGTGGTCGATCTCCCGTTGTCCCGTGTGGACAATGTCTTGGGGGAGGTTCAAGCGTCAACTGTGAGTCGACCGTCGTTAGCGCCTGTAGCCTCAACGCTAAACCTGATGGGTTCCCTGTAGTCACGATGTACACAAGGGCGGCAGCGTCAGATTACGACGATTGGGCAAATGTATACGGGAACCGCGGATGGAGCTCAGATGACTTGCTTCCCCTTCTTCGAAAGGTGCGTGATCGGATGCAGTAGCCTCCGGCAATTGAACTCACATTCGGACCCTCTATCCAGTGCGAGACTTACGAAATTGAGCCGGGCAAGGGGAAGACGCATGGCTCCTTTGGCCCGCTAAAGGTGTCATATGGTGGCTTCTTCACCGAGATAGGCAAGGAATTCCTGGACGTCGCCACTCGATACGACAAGCGTCGCGGTCAGACGGACGATGTGAACGGCTTGTATGAGTGCAATAAGTATGGGGTATGCCTCTTTGCTAACCTATTGCTCATCTTGAACGCTGACGAAGGTCGCTTCGCGTTATGTAGCGCTGGCAGAAGTGAGTTACGTCTCCTCTCAGTGATGGACGTATGTGGCTGAACCATGTTAGATGGATTGACGCGAAAACCGGCACACGATCCGACGTTCCACACCATTACATCTACAATCATGAATTCAACGACAATCTCGAAATCTTGACGGGCTATCATGTCAAGAAAGTTCTGTTCGAGTATGTCGTTTCAGCGTAACGTTACTCGTCTCGTCTAACGTCAGTAGCGGCAAACGGGCGGTAGGCGTCCAATGCTTGGCGAACAAGCGCTTCCAACCTGGTGCCGAGGGCGACGTGTTTACGGTGATGGCACGGCGAATGGTCATTGTTTCTGCTGGCGCGTTCGGGTCGCCTGCCATCTTGGAACGTTCTGGACTAGGTTCTAAGGACATCCTCGCAAGGGCCGGCGTCAAGCCACTGGCCGATCTTCGAGGGGTAGGGGAGAAGTATCAAGGCGAGTGGTCAGAACATCGTTCGCAATTCAATCGTGCTGATATCTATCTGTTGCAGACCACCAAGTCATCTTTGCGCCATACATCGCCGCTGATACAGCCCATACGCTCGATGGCATCGTAACTAATGACAAAGCCGAAGTTGACAGTGAGCATGGTCGCATCCCATGATCTCTCGTAGCTGCTTGCTGATTTGCGTCGTAGAATGGACTAAGCAATGGGAGGCGGATGGGAGCGGGTTGCTCGCCCATAAGTAAGCATGGCTAGAACAAGAACTCCTCTTTTCTGACTGCGAAATAGTGGTTTGGATGCTGGCGTCAAGCTCCGCCCGTTCAGGAACGAGTTGGACGAGATCGGCCCCCAATTCCGCAAGAGATGGCTGGACTACTATGTACCGGCCCCGGACAAGCCTGTTCTCTGGATCGGGACCGTATCTCTGTTGGTATCATTGTGCAGTCTTTGACATGTGTCCCTAACGACCCAACTTCTTCAGATTCCTCGGTGATCGCACGAATCTGTCGATCAACAAATCATTCAGCGTTGGATGGTATGTCCAGCATCCCATGTCTATGGGGCATGTGCATATCACGGACGGTGACGACGTCGAGGCGCCATTGGACTTCCATGCTGGATATCTTGATAGGTTTGCGTTAACTTGCTCTGCATCACCGACGATGCATCACTGACACATCATGCAACATCGCATAGAACGGAAGATCTAGTATTGATGAAGTGGGGCTACAAGCGTTCGCGCGAATTCGCGCGGCGTCTCCCTTCGTATCGTGGGGAAGTCGCTGCCCGTCACCCTGTGTTCCCCGCGAATAGCAAGGCGGCCGCTGGAGCGCGAAGCGGCCCTGTACCTGTTTCCGCACCTGATTTGGAGTACACCTCTGAAGACGATAGGATACTGGAGGACTATATCAGACAAGCCGTCGGAACAGCTTGGCATTCAGTGAGTTCGTTTCATAAACCCGACCTGTATCATTCACCGCTGACGATCGTGGTCGTGATTACACAGCTTGGTACATGTGCGATGAAGAAGCGTGAAGATGGCGGTGTCGTCGACTCTCGTTTGAACGTATATGGCGTGGAAGGGCTGAAAGTCGCAGGTGCGTACTTCGTGCGTCTCATGAGTTCAGACTCATTGACTGGCGACCTAGACATGTCAATCTGTCCGAGTAATGTCGCTGCGGTATGTCGAATTCTGTTCAACGAAGCAGAACATGGATGACGCTCTGCGCGATAGAATACGTATTCGACCGCTGTTGTTATCGGCGAGAAAGCTGCAACCATAATTGCAGAAGAGCTGGGTATACCTCTGGAGAACGCCCCACCGCTACAGTTCAAGGCACGCTTGTGAGGCGTTCCCAGCGCGGAGAGATGAAAGGCAACATTTGTATCTCGTTGTGCGATACCGCGAGATGCTCGAGAACGTGTCTTGTAGGATATGAGGTTGGAAATCAGAGTTGGGTCTGGCTCATATAGTAATTACCTGCTCGCCTGATCGCGGAAATGTGTGGGCCATTATCACAGGGCGTGGGCTGGCGTGGTACGCCAGTGTTGGCGTTCTACACAGTTCTACGCCACTGACCCCGTTTAACTATTATAATGTTCGTCTCTCTGACCGGGTCCCGAAGTTTTAAGGGTGTGATCGTCAAAGAGTACCGCGACATAGCGCGACACGGAGCGACACGGAGGGAGTACGTGCCGCGCACGTGGTCGCGTCTGGGTTCCCACCCTTGGCGAAACCGCTCATTCCTTAGACCTTGCCATCACTGTCAGTGTCAGTAATCCCGCCCCAACCCTTCGCTGGCTACTCTCGTTGGCTATCGACTATTCGTGTGCCATAATCCTTCCGGATCTCAACGCTCGCTTGGTATAATATCGATGACAGCAAGTCGAAGAGCGGTAGGGCTCGTGGGCCTCATATGGTGTGGCATGAATGTGCATCATGGTGAACGGCCAATTGCAACGTGGGCAGCCATATAAATGTTGCGTACAAGCTGGCCTGGTTGCAGCCTTCATCCACACTGGACTGGATCGAACCATAACGTCGCTTCGAACACGGCACCTGCAATAACATGGTACCCAAATTACATCGCATAGTGAAGAGGTACGGCCGCGCCTTTTGATGTATACCAGGTTCACTCTGAACAGATACGGGGTGATCATTGAACAGTCTCGGTGGAGTTATATGTGTAAACTCTCCCTCCGATCGGTCGTCTAGGAAGCAAGCCTCTCAGGAGTGCGTAAGGCGATGATGTATCAGTATCCTCCTTCTAACGTTCCCATACTCCTAGACCCGCGATGCAGATCTCTACGGGCAACCCACCTGTTCGTACCTCCATGGACGATCCACCTACTAAGGTGCCAGATGTTGTCTCAGAGAATCCACGTCCAGAATGGGCGCAGCTGATAGGGGATCTAGAAATGCGAGCTAAGACGGCGTTGCCAGTTGATTTCCCTGCTTCTGGGCACATCACGACAGATCAACTCGACGTTCGTCTCTGCAATCTCTATCGTGACTCGCTTCAATACCTCCGAGAGAGGTACCCCGTCTCATCGCTGGTCTGCACTGTGCAAGATGACCTCCAGAAAGTACAACTCTGGGACCTTCCTAGTTGCTTTGGTACTCTCGTCAACCTCGTAGTGGACATCATGTCACTCCCGCTTCCCGACCACGAGAACGGCACAGAGGCCGCCCTGTATCAAATAGCCGAGGATATCGTTGCCCTCGTCCCTCCACCTCCCCATGCGCTTGGTCTGATTATCTCTTCGTTTTCATCTGTCCAGTCAGGAGCAGAGACGAGTCAGCATTGTGCATCGTCTCATATCATGTGCTCGCTGTTGCCTACCTCTACCAATGGGTATCGGGCCACAGAGGTGGACTGGTATAACGGATTGCTGCTCGACTGCCTAGTCTATCACTGGAAGGCTTGGTCTATACAGAGGAGTGTCAGGATCGCTTCTCCGATGCCTTATTCCCGACAATCATCTCGAGAACTGTCTCCGTCAGGTGAGTACCAAGTGATTGGCACTCGCTTCTTGTTGTGTACGGCCTAACTTGTATTCGACCAGGCGCAGTGCCGGTAATGATCTATAACTTCACCATGGGCGAAAGATATCTTCCAGGCGAGCTAGCAAATACGCAGTCACCCTCCCTGGTAGCATGGAAATGGACCACCGGACTGCTTGTCGACATTCCCTGGCTCGGTGCGCGTCATGACGGCTACCCACGCTGTCCTTCACTGTCCAGCTACGTGGCCATCCGTCGGCCTAAGGGCATGGTGTACAGCTTCCACGAGGACGCGGCCCTCTGGCTCAGCGCTATGACGTTCGGTCTACTCGAAGCCATCACCCGGATCCGGATCCCTGAACGTATTTTCCTCGTTCGGGACGCGGTCAGCGGGGAGGCTGTTCTGTCTGGCTCGCGTATCCTGCAATTCCTGATCTACTGGATGGCGCGGAAGCGCAGTAACGATGGCAGACGCGCCGACTTTGATCATGGTCGCGAAGTGGCACAGTTTCTTCGCAGAGCAATCCAGGCGCTCGAGGAGGAAGGTGTCCAAGACTCGTCGGTGTTCACTCACGCGGGGATCTCTGAGGACAGATCGACGGACATACGCTGTAGTGTTGCGCATCTTATCATCATTGTCTGGGAGCTGATGCAACAGGATACACTCACTGGCTGGGCGGCTCTGCCTGAGATATCCTCCTCTGTTGACGCCTTCTGGATGGAAAACACAGATGGGCGCGTTTCGAGTGCACTCCGCCAATGGTGGGGTCGGATGTTGCGTGACGCTGGCTGGTGTCCGTACACAATCTCTGGTTTACCACCTAACATTAACGCACTCGCATACCTCGTCCCACACCTGGCTCGGCTCTCTCCGTACATTCGAACCAAGCCAGGCGAACACGCGGACTGTACAGAAGAGGCGTGCGCTCTCCACACGATCACAGACACCGACGCGTACAAGCCTCGCCATGCTCACCCCTCCTGCGAATGCGACAACATCAGACCGCCTCTGGATGATGTCTTGCGCCTGCTGGACGACGGCGTAGTGCCTGTTGTTGTCTATGACGGCTCCGCCCTCCGTGTCATCCCCGCACAAGAAAGACCATATGTCGCAATCTCGCACGTTTGGTCGGAAGGGATGGGGAGCACTACAGACGCCGGTCTACCAGCTTGTCTCGTGGGATATATCTCGTCGCTCGCCAAAAGCCTTCTCCTTGAGCACGGTGGCGCCTTCTGGATGGATTCCCTCTGTGTGCCTAGCGCTCGCGCGCAACGGAAGAAGGCGATCAAGCTCATGGCGGACACGTATCGCAAGGCGGCGAAGGTACTCGTCATCGACGACTCTGTCCGGATGATGTGCCATTCGGAGCGCAACTCTTGGCCCGAGATCCTGTTGCGGGTCGCTACTTCTGCGTGGGTGCGGCGCGTGTGGACGCTGCAAGAGGGCATCCTGGCCAGAGAACTGTACTTCGAACTCGCTGATGGCGTGTTCAAGATCGATTGGAGCCGTATCGTCGAATGCCGGCCGGCAGCATTTCTTGCAGCCGTCCTCACCTTCCGGGAGAGCCGGCAAGGGCTCACCAGCCGGGTTGAGACGTCTCTCTCGTCCGTAGTGTGGCTGCTTAGGGGGCGAACGACGACGAAGCCCGAGGACGAGTTGGTCGCCATCTCGAGCCTGTTGGAACCGCGCGTCAAGGTAGACGCGCTGCTCGCCGAAAATGACGGGCCTAACCTCGCGGAGAGGAGGATGAGAGTGTTCCTGCTCAAGGCGCGAGATATTNCCCCTTGGTGTTCCGTTTGGATCCTCCCCGCGCCTGACGCTCGACGGGTTCTCTTGGGCGCCGCGTAAGCTGGTCAGCGAGACGCATGGCCTGTGGGCCGTCGGGAATGGAACCGGCATTTGTACAGAGGACGGCCTCGTGGCGAAGTACACGATGGCCTTCTTGGACAAGCCGATTTCAATGCCGCCAGATGTGACTGGGATGGATGCCACGAACCCCATCGTTGCCTCATTCGCCAGTCAGGACACCATCCTTATAGGACATCAGCCTTCGAGGACGGCGTTCCTCCTAACCCCTAGGACCTACGATTACGCGCCATCGACCATCGATGCGCTGTTGTTCCAGGACGATGCTGGCACATCCATTCGAGCCGCATCCCGGAACGCCGACGCTGCGAAGAGTCTCTTCTGCATAGCTGTTGCTCGCCGCAGCGCTGACTGTTCAGCGAACAGGAAAGCAAGTGGTACCTCGCGCAAGCGCCCCATCGACGTGAAGTATGTTGTACGGTGCCATATCACCCGCCTCCTACCGGCTTTCCAAGAGCAGTGGAAGATGGGGAAGCTTCCCGCCGAGCCATTGGGAGAATTGCGCAAAGTATGGGTCCGGCTTGCGTAGCGAACGACTCCCTCCAGGTATGAGCCCTTTAGCCTCGGACTTGTGTCAGCAGACTCAAACAGACTGTCGGACAGTCTGTTTGTTATACGGGGACATGACTATTTTGAGACCCCTGGCGTTTCTTCTATTTTGACATTACTGTACAGAGTTGTAATGGCGATCCACATGCTTGTATTCCAGCTAGTCCGCGAACAGCCCTCCTTCGCTCTGTTGCGCAGTTGCGTCGGAATCTCCTCCATTGGCACCGACCCTTTTGCGCCCGCTGCGGATCTGCGTCAATTCGTCCCGCCAGCCCTTGAATTTCCGCAATAACGCGTCTTCGTTGGACGCAGAGCCGACGCTTCGCTCCTCGTTCTGGATCTTGGATATGACGTTGCTGAGAGCGGCGTCGAGCCTCGAGAACGCGTCGTCGAGGACAAAGGGATTGCCGAGGACCTCGTTGGGTTGTGGTTGTTGTTCACCACCGGTTCCTGGGACGGATTGAGGTGGTGCAGCTACAACGGATGCGGGGTTAGAAAGTCTGTTCTCGCAAGCGGTCGGATGCGCCGTACGTCTCGGATCTGACTGAGGATAGACCTGTATGATTTCGTGTCAGTCGCGATGCATACATTGATGCGCGATCACACGAACCTGTCCCGGGTTCTCTCTGGAAGGAGATGGTGGAATGGCGGGGCTGCGCTGGCCCGGGAACTTAGCGTCTGCTAGAATGCTTGTGAGCATCAAGAGCTTGACGCGGAGAGTAAACTGAGACGTTACTACCATCGCCCATAGACATTCTGGATCACTTCGTTTGATTGAAAAGCTTTGGTTATAGGTTCTTCGCAGGCGGTTGTATGGAATTCAAGGTTTCTGTGAATGTTGGATGAGTACATGGTTCCTCAACGCCTATGGTTTTGTACGAGCGGCTGCGGGGAGAGTGGATCCGGAGTTGGTGTCAATGACGCACAAGCACAGCCACTCCGACACTCTAATAGACCTGTTGGAACTTAGCGCGGAATCCGGACGTACAGATTGCTGGTCCGAGTCGAGTCAGAGAGACGTCGATCCGATTGCAGTCTTGACGGTCACCGGTATTGAACGCAGCATGTCGAGTGTCCGATAATGTCCGGATGGCGCAGCTACGATTAGGCGCGATGAAGTGCTTCGCCGATGAATTTAAACGTCTGAACGCTCTTCCTACGGAATATGAACGTCGCAGTACATCCTAGCTTGGTTTTCCTGGTATGTGTGTTGTGAAGGGATTGATAGAGGCCGTAGAAAACCATTGTGAGTACATAGTGGAAGGACAACAGCACTAAGTTGTAAGGACGGCGGAAGTATAACGAATGGCGGGGATAGCAGATAAGGATATGGGCGTCTGTGCACAGCAAGGGCGTAAGCGCCGAGAACGGAGCCGGGATGGTCGAGTCTCGACGACGAACGAGCTGCATCCGCGCGATGATCGTCAACCCTTTTATTCCATCCCCTCAAATCCCGGGTCCTCGGGCAGGCATACGTACTTGCTTTTTGCTCCATAACATACCGCCCACTTAGCAACCACCATGTCCCCCACCGCTGACAACACCGACGACATGAACGCCCAGCCCAGCGCCACCGGCAAGGCCAAGCAGACCAGGAGACGGCAGAGGCTAAGCTGTGTAGAGTGTACCCGTCGGAGACAGGTGCGTTTCGCGAGCTCTTATAGCCTTGCACGACTGACCCTATCTCCGAACCTCCCCCCGACAGAAATGCGACCGTCAGATCCCATGCGGCCTCTGTGTCTCACGCGGTGTACCCCAGCTCTGCAGATGGGAGCCATTGGTCGCCCGGCCTGCCCCACAACGGCCTCCGGACGGTGCTCCGACCATTCCCGTGTCTGAATCGGCCCAGAGCACCATTGCCGCATTGTCTGCACGTATCGCTGCTCTCGAAGAAGTCATCTCCAAACAAAACGTTCAGATCCGTGATACATCCGGCAACGGAAACTCGCCCGGAACACACGGCCCTTCAGGGGCACAAGGGTCGTCTTCCTCTGTTACGGTCGAGTCCCTCCTCGCGTCCGGCGCTGTAGCTTCTGCGACGTCCCCGTCGGGTAGCACTACCTCTGAGAGAAGCTCGGGTAGCAAGAGCTCCAGGAAAGACGGCTCCAGTACGTCCGCATCCAGCCCGGAAAATGGGTGCTCACAACCTTGTTCGAGCACCGACGATGAAGAGTGCGCATTGTCGCACTACGACTACGACGTACAGCGCGCGGCAGTCGCGTTGGCCCAGCTCTCGTTAGCACCTCAAGATGAATACATTGGGATGGGCACGATCCCGTACGCTTTGCACAAGGTCCGTACTTCCCCCCTGTCCCAACCACACCGGGCTTTTTCACTCACGAGTCGTCCATGCACAGCTCGGTGACCCATACCGCGCCAGATGGTCTGTAGCTCGTTCTGCAGACACCACCACTGTTAGTGAACCCTTCCAGCCCGGAAACCACCCGTTGTCAGGGCCCATCCAGCAGCTCGTCGCGAGCCTGCCTCCCCGCAACGTCGTCGACACGCTCGTCGATGGCTTCTTTGCCGAGCGCAACTGGCAGTTCGGCATACCCGAGGGCTGGTTCCGCCGCTCGTGTCAGCACATGTGGCGGCACCTGCACATGCGCTGCCCAGGCCCTGCATGCCACATTTCAGGCGGGTGTGCGCGATGCACGGAAGAGCTGAACCCGCATTGGTTGTCGTTGGTGTTTGCCGTCCTGTCTCTGGCGCCCCAGAGACTTGTGGGCAGCGCGGCGAAGACGTACTTTCTCAAAGCGATGGAAGCTCGCCGGCTCGTTGAGGACATTCTGTTGGCCTCGCGAGCATATACTCAGCCTTCGGCTGTACAGGGCGTGGTGTTGAGTTGTATAGGCGCGGCGCTCCTCGCTAGGTATCTGGCGGACCGTGGACGGGTGAGTGACGCGTGGAAGCTCACTGGGACGGCGCTGCGAAATGCGCAAGCGGTTGGCCTGCATCGTGATCCAGGTTGGCAGAAGTGGGACGCGATGGACAAGCAGGAACGGGAGCTGAGGGTCCTCGCCTGGTGGTTCCTTGTTATATCTGATAGGTGAGATTCGCGATCTTTGATGACGGGCGATCGTATTTTGACGCTATGTCCTAGATTATACTCGTTCACTCTCGGACGGCCCATGATGGCTACGGAAGGCTCCTTCGACGTGAAGATGATGCCGGACGATAATCATGGAGATGGCTCGCCCAATCCCGTTGCTGTCTTCCACCAGAACTTCATCAGCCTGTCGGAGGTAATTGGCGAAATGGTTGACAAGGTCAGTACGGGATGCTCGTATACCAGACAAACGGTGCTCATGCCTTGACACAGTGTATGGGCGTCCAATTCGCAGCATACGCGACTGTGCTCGAGATCGACCGCAAGTACAAGTTCTGGCTCTGTAGACTGCACCCCTCTCTAGACTGGCGACAACCGCATACAACGTCCAACCCTGCGACGTTCGAAGAACGCACGGCGGCATACCAGCGCCACATGTGTGCAGGCTACTACCTCTGCGCGCTGATGAACCTGCACCGGCCGTACCTCATGCACGCGCCCCCAATCCTGCCCCCTCCTAAACCGCTCTCGGCGACGATGACGGTGATCATGAACCCGTCGCGCGAGCGGTGCATCGAGCTCGCGATGGAGCTCGTCCGCGTCATGTGCGACGCGCAGGAGGAGGCCGCCGCGTGGGACCCGGACCCGGAGCTCCCCGCGATGCTCTTCCACTACGCGTACTTTGTGTTCGACGGCGCGATCGCGCTCGTTGGCGCGTTCTCGCAGGTCCCGCCCCACCCGAAGGCGCAGGAGTGCCTGGGGCTGATCGACCGCGCGCTCAAGATGCTCAATTGGTGCGTGGAGGCGACGAAGAGCTCGGGCGGGACCGAGGGCGAGGGTGAGACGGCGAGCAGAGCGATTACGGTGCTCAATGCGCTGCGCAAGGCTGGCAGATGGGACGAGCGGTTCAGGAAGGACGGCAGCGGGCGGAAACAGCGCGACGAGGGCAGCGGTTCGAGTGCGCAGAGCTCGCCGCAGGAGCCGCCGCTCGACGGGGCGGTCCAGGACAGTCTGTTCCCGTTCACGCAACCGGCTGGCGTGACGCTCTTGACGGATGCGGCGCGATACGGTGTCGCTGCAGCGGGCTACTCGACGGGCACGATGGACGGCGGCGGGCAGATTCCATATCTCGCCGCGGGCGCAGGTGGGACTATGAACGGAGGTATGGGCTTGGGCTCGGCGTCGACGTTCTCG
>JAPEVG010000125.1:0-87163 GCA_029747595.1 Trametes cubensis
CGGCCCCCGCTCAACAGGTGTGGGCAGATAGTCCTGATTGGGAGAGGCGGCAAGGTCCAGGCGGTCAGACGTGCTGCCGTAGTGCGGTGGTCCTACTGATTGCACTGTCGGAGCACCCTTGACGTACGTAGGGACAGACGGCGAGAGGGGTATAGAGTGGGTGTGTGTTTGGAATGCGAGGTAGCGCTGCGGTGATTGAGATGCAGTGGAAAGGTATTCCGCGCGGGATGACGGCGGTGCAAGCGAAGGTGCGTGTTTTGACGAGAGTGTCAACTGTGTGCGAGGGGGCAGGGGATGTGCCGATCGTATTGACGTGTAGCTGCGAGCGACATAATGCATGGGCTAGGCGTTGCTTGTAGTCGTTGTGGGCTGAGGCGGCCAACAGGGGTGGCGAGCGAGCTTGAGGGCAGTGAGGAACGTGGCCGCAGGTYGATGAAAGCTTGGTCGYGGYGCYGTAGATGGGATGGAGCAGGCATGGAGAGCGTGGRAGACGGTRRTGTAGGACGCGGAACACCTGCGCGAGCTTGAGACGCAGGAGTAGGGGGTCGGGAGGGCGGGATGGGAGTCGCCAGGGTGAGCGGGACGTGCGCGCGGTTTCGAAGGGACGGGTGTGAATGCTATATCCATCGTCTCAAAAATACGGGTCCACTTGCCTCTCAGGAGGGTCTCCAGCTGGTCGGCGGATAGAGGGCTGGCCATCGCGCGACCGCCTCCTACTGCAGTTCCACTAGACGAAACGCGATTTCACGAAGTACGTTTTCACACGGGTACCATATATGGACGCCCTGCCAAAACGACGCCCAGTTGGACCAGTCGTTAGGACGCAAGCTGTCTTTCAAACCCCGATTGACAGCTTCCACGCGCGTCCCGATCGACTGGTTTTCGAGTCTACGCGCCACAGACGTGACTTGAGCCAAGCTCGTTGGGCTTGACGTCGAAGAGGACGTCGGGAATGGCGGAGGAGAGGATGATCAGGGGCCGGAGACGAGACGAGAGGGGAGAAANGGGGGGCGGCACTGGCACCGGCAGGTCTGGGAATCGGGATCGTCCTTTCCCATAACAGCGTCCTCTCCGGTCCGGCCTTCGCTTTATATCTCCCACCATTCCAGGCATGCAATGCACGCCACGCTTTGTCTCCTACATACGCACATCCTCAGCGCAGCCAATATGTCGCTCACCATGTTACGCGATTCATTTCTTACCTAGCTCCGACGGCGAGACACCAAAAGCTCGGAGGAATTCACAGCGTCCGAGCTTCCACGGAAATCAATTTCCCGCTCGTTCACACATAGCACACTTCGCATTCATTAGTGGCTACGCATATGCGCATGGAATAGCATGGCATGTTGGTTTGGTGGTGGCAGCGTATGGCATACAGATGAAAAATGAACAAACTCAAAGCAACGTAGACGACCAGCTCCGCAATTCGCCCTCGAGCGAATCCCTCATGCCTTCACCGCGTACTTCCGGATCGGGAAGTGGATGTCCTTCTTGCGCTGCTTGAGCGTCTTCAGCGAAGCCTCGTGCTAAAATCCAGTATCGTCAGTAACACCCAGGAAACTGCGTGATCCCCAACACAGACCTTCGTCAGACGTCTCCGGATGGCGCGGGTCTTCTTGGCGCGGAGGTCAAGGGGCAAGTACTTCTTGTTCTTGTAGTACTCGCGGAGGTTCTGCCTCTGCTTTTGGTTCATGACAGTCAAGACCCGGGCAATGGACTTGCGGACAGTGTTGCTAAAGTCGATCCGTGAGCACAAAAACGAGGTGAGACCAGTTGGTCATACGCACATCTTGGTGAGCTTCGCCGCAGAGCCACCAGCGATCTTCTGTACCCGGAGGTTCAAGAGCTCAGTCTTGAGCTCCGTGAGCTGCTTAGACAAGTCATTCTTGGACCTTTGATTCGGGCGGGGATGAGCAAACAGGTTGACGCTATAGATAAGTGATACGCACTTGGACTGGAGCTCGTACGCCTTGACCTTGCCGGGCATTTTGTCGAATTAGGATCTACCAGAGTAAACGCAGTGTCAGAACCCAGTTCCAGCGCTCTCCTAGCATTTTCCAGCCCGCTGGATCAACCGGCAGCATCCCACCAGCCTCCAGACGAGCGAACAGCAGCCATAAACGAGGAAACCAAAGTATTCACCTTGAGGAGTGTCGTAGGGGATGTACGCGCCGGGCGGGGAACGAGCAATACAGAGCGTGGGACAGCAGAAGGATGAACTGCCTAGTTCTTCCAGCCACAGGTCCCACGCTCGCGTGGACTTGCCTAATTTGGCGACTCACGCCCTCGACGCGCGTGGCGACGTGCTCGAGGTGGCGGGTGATCCCAAGACTCTGCTTGCTTGATCCTACATCCTGAGTGCTTGCTGCCTTGCTCGACGACGACTGGCTCGATGGCTGCTGGCGAACGTGGGAATCGTGGCGTCTGCTAGTGCTTGTGCGACTGCGGCTGCTCCTTCTGGCTGCCTTTGTGGGAGATGCTGTGGCTTGGTGGCTTGTGGGTCCCGTTAGACCCGTTGTCTTTCTGCCTCTCTCCATTACCATTGTATTGCATGGTCGCCCTCCGCCGTCCACCACCCCCTCGACACTCCCGAGCCTCCGCGTATACCCCCTAATCTCCTTGGATCTGGGTGGTACGCATCTTCTGTGATATGCGAAGGCGTGTAATCACTTGACGAAGCCGTGTGTAATCAGCTTCTACCGATCATGGCTGCGATATACCCTCCAGGCCAGGACGCTCAGCCCATTGCCTCCCTTTTCCCACATGTCGATCCCGACGTGATTGCGTCCGTGGTCCGGCATGAGCTCCCCGGCGCCGAGATATACAAGCTGGACTCTCGTCGCATCCTCGAGTCGACGTGGAATATCGTCGAGATGTCCATGGACGACTCTACCGTCTCACTCCATGCCGCACCCTTTGCGATCGAGACCTACCCGACGCTCGATTCCCTCCTCGTCCCGCTCAACGCGTACTTCTCCATCCTCTGTGTGGAAGGACTGTCAAAAGGCCAGTCGGCGGTGTTACCCTGCCATTTCTTCCGATACAGCAGCCATCTCGTCAAGATTGCGGCGCAATACGAGTGGAAGGCCGTCCTGTCTTATCACCTCGCGACCTTCGCCCGACGGTGCAAGGAGATGCGCAAGGGTGATTATGCGGGTTGGGGACGGGTCGACATGGACTTGATGGAAGAGTTCCTTGTTCCCAATCAGAAGAAGCGTCCGTACGGTAGCGTGTTCTCTACCCACAGTGCGTCTCAGTCGTGGGAGCTAATATACCCGTGATGCTTGCAAGATGCGAGACGGAAGCAAAAGTAGATCTACGGGGACGTTGTGTACGATTGCACTAGTACCTTGGATAGTAGACCAAAAATGTGTGTATCGATACATGCTGATATGTATGTTACATGAACGCCGCAAGATTATCCCGTCGTGAACACCATTGAGCCTCCGAGTCCTTGGTGCGTTTCCTCCCGAATCATGGCTTGCTCTGACCAGCTCTATCTTCGAGCTTCGTGATAGCTGTACACTGACGTTGAGGTTGCGGCGTTGCCGGCGGCGTCTTCTGCGCCTTTTGCTACCAAAACCGATCAGCACGTATGGCAGCCACGCAGTGTGCGGCGACGCCCTTACCGTAGCCGACGCAAACTCGTGCAGCCTCCTCGCAAGGCGCCGCATCCTCTCTATTCCCCGGCCATCCCGCGGCTGCGGGGTCCATNCCCTGGCGCATCTCCACCTCCTCAATGAACGCCGCGGTGTCCGCGAGAGACCTGCCTAGCTCTCTCAAGTCTGCCGCGAGCTGAGTCCTGCAGACATGTATGGGTGTCAGCTCGAGAGTGGGTGAGTTCGTCAGTGTCCACTGTGCAGACCTCCGTGCTAACTCTCCGTTCGCCAGGGCGTCCATCTTGCGTCCCACGTCTGCTTCCCACGTCCTCCTGCGCCCCTCCCGCTGGTCCGCCACCCTGATCGCAGCGACCAACGCATCGTTCAGCTTGCCCGTCTCCCGGCCGACCTCATCAGYAACATGCTTCCTAGCCTGCACRAACTCGCTCTTGATCCCGCCCCTCAACTCTGCGAGCTGCTTCCGGGTCTGGTCGAGCGCCGCGTCCGCACGGYCGACAGCCTTCTGGTGGTGCGCATCAGCCTGCGCCCGAGAAGCCTTGAACTCCTTCGCGAGCAGCGCCTGCACGCTCGCGAGCTGCTTGTCCATGCTGACGAGGCGCCGCCGCACGAAGAGGTACGGCACGAGCGCGAGCGGCGCGACGACGGCGGAGAACACGAGGATGCTCCGTGCGGTGCTCCGGGAGTTGCCATCTGAGTCTTTGCTTGCGTCGGAGCGGCTTGCGAACGACAGCGGTCCCATTGCGGTCTGAGTGTTGGTGTACTGCTGCCGTTGGTCGTGGTTGCCTGGAGAGTCCGCCATAAGCATGCCTTGAGATGCAGGATTCTTCGAAGGTGCATGCGGAGCACTCATGGCGTGGTGACCCAGAGACACCCACGCTCAGGCTTCTTCTTGACCCTGATCGATATCGGCCTCCTGGCTTTGGAAGCACTCGCTTCCCTGGGAGCTATGTCATTCGAATTTTCGCGCCGTCATTCTGTGCTGTGGGCACAACATGACACATCCGGGGTCCACGTGATAGATCTCGTAACTTATGTACACGGTAAACATAGGCAGGCAGGGGCGTAAGTAGATGATGATGAGGATGGCGCGCGCAGAGCGTAGTGCTGGCTAGTAATACACGTAAGTCGTAGTCGCAGTAGTCGTATCGGGAGAGATTAGCACGGGAGTGGAGGGTATAACCAACAGAGAAAGGAATCTAGAGCGAACAAACAGGGCTGGAGGCAGGGATACAGTGTGCGATGCAATGGACAGCAAGAAAGCGCGAAGATGGAGCAGACGAAATGAAAAACACGGGCATGATATGGGAGAGGAGGCGTGGATGATCGTGGTGGTCATGAAGCAGCAGCGGCCGCTTTCTTCCCTCCGAACAGCCTGCGGAGGAACGCGAAGCGTACTTTCTTCTTCTTCGGTGCCGCCGCTTCGGGCTTCACCGGTAGCCTGTCCCTGCCCTCTCAGTCTTGCTGTGACAAAACGCGAAAACGAAACAAGCACTTACTCGTCGACATACACCGGGTAGTCTTTGAGCTCCGCCTTCACGGCGAGGATGTCGTCATGGTGTGCATCGCGCACCGAGTCCGGCACGTTGAGCTTGCGCCGCCAGAGCGCCATGCTGTTCCCGGACGGAGACAGCAGGAAAACAAACACGATCACCTGGAACGCGGGGTCGTACAGCGAGACGGACTCTTGCAGGGTCGCGTCGAGCGTCCTCTGGAGCTTGTCAAGAGTGATCCAGTCGTAAGCGGGTTGTGGGGGTGCCCCTGGGGTCGGCGCAGGTACGCGATAGTCCGCATTGAAAAAGAGCGCGCCCTTCTCCTGGGTCTCGAGGAATCGTTGCAGCTGAAAGTGAATTCAAGATCAAAATCACAGTCCTGGACGAGATGAAGCGACTTACACCCATAGTTGCTAGCCCGTTGGCCGTCGAAGCAATCCAACGGAGGAGTGTGCCGACACGGGGGTCCTTGTCCGGATTGAACCCCCATCGAAACCGTTCCTTCGCAGGCCGACCCCTGTTGAAGAAGGCTCTCTCCGCCGGTCTAATGGCCGCACCGCGCGAGTCGATGAAGCTCAACTCCCCCATNCCCGTTTCGAGGAGGCGCGAGCTCGAAGACGGTCGTCGAGATCTGACCGGTCGCCATCTTCATCGTCCTCGACGCTACCGGGGAGGGAGCCCAGAGCTGCTGCGGATGGCTATGGGTGGAATGGCGCTGGTGTGGATCTGCCATAGCATGGCCTGGTGGGCCGCTTGAGGCGCGGTGTCGAGGGGAAGAGGAGTAAGATATGTTAGGAGAGAAGCGTACGCGGCCGTTGCTAGCCTGACCAGTTCCCCAGTCATAGCCCTTGTTGCCACCCATACCATTCCCCCAGTCGTCTTCCTCCTCCTCGTCCTCTTCATCCTCGTATTCGTCCTCTTCGGGAATGGTAGAGGCGCGTTCTCCCCAACCACCGCCGCTCATGTATCCCCAACTGTCGGCGTGCTGGATTGGTTGTGGGTGATTCTGGCCGTGTTGCGGCTGGGGCTGGGTCTCTTGGATACTCCGCCAAATGCTCTGTTGCTCTGCGAGAAAGTGCGGATCCTGCCACTGCTGACTGGGATGCAAAGGCTGTTGAGTTCGCGCTTGCTGGTGCTGGGATCCGGAGGGTCTAGCGTGGTGACTCTGCTGTGCTTGCGCCTGCGAGAAGTCCTTAGTGTACTGATTGTCTGGGGCTTGCAACAACGAATTTAGAATTTGGGAGCGCTGCTGGTCTGAGAGAACTGGTCTAGCTCCACCTCCGGCAGCAGCGTTCGGGTTGGGATAGGAGTATGATGTGGTGCGAACTGGTTGAGTATTCACCGTAGGGAGCTTCTTTGCTTCGTTCGCCCAATTGGCCCAGGCCGGTTTTGCAGAATTCTGAGGTGCAGGTGGTGGTTTCGGAGGAGGTGCGGGCGCGCTCCAACCACCTGGTGCGCCCCATTCCGACGCGGTAGCGATWYCCCAGGTCTGCGAGGCATGTTGCGCGCCATAGTGGGACGAGGCCATATGGGCAGCAGCCGAAGGATGGAAAGAAGTGTGAGCGGGCGCTTGTGTGGGTTGCGGAGCAGGATGCGCTGATTGCTGCTGCGAGTGACTGTGCGCACCGCCCTTCTTCGTCGCGCCTTTCTTCGACCCGAATCCTCCTCCCGTCGCGCTGACGGGGGACTCRGCCGCACCCCATACYTCATCTGCCGCAGCAGGCGACGAGCCCCAGTTGTCACCAGGAGGTGCCCCCCACTCGCCTGCAGGAGCAGCTTGCGCGACAGCTCCAGGCTCACCCCAAGTATCAACAGCGGGCGCGCTAGCACCATCACCCCCCCAGTCAACAGCACTATCCTGGCTTCCTACATGTCCGGGAGCACCCCATTCATCTGTAGGAAACGGGATGTAATTGCGAGAAGAACGGTGGTTCGTGTTACGTCGCATGAGATTGACGAAGATTGTGGGCGGGGGACATGGAGAGATAGAGGAAAGGAAGGTAAAGTGGATATTGAGTACTCATGGCCGAGTCATGATACCAGAGCAAAGTACGAACCATATCCACCTCCTTCCTCGGCGGCAGGACTGTTCGCTCTTACGTCGTGGCTCGGTGATTTCACACGCACGGCAGGGTCAATATGAGATTGCTCTGGCTGTGCGCTGGCAGGCTGATCGGGTGTGGCAGCCTTCGCTTTCTGTTTCTTGGGCTTCGCCATGTAGCAGGAGCAGGAGCGTCAGCGGCCTCGCGGAAGGGGCGTGCAGAGCGAGAGCAGCGCGTAGGGTGCCGAGATTGATATGAGGGTTTTATGTCAGTCGAACACGCTCCGATTGACTTTGTGGTCTCTTCGCCAGCGTCACGGTGGTAGAGTCCAGGCTAGCATGGGTCAACACAAAGCTGCAGCAGCGCCAGGGAGGAGGGACGAGAAGCAAGAGAGGGTCACCGGGTGCGTGAGCCTGAGGCGTGGCCTGCAGCACGTCCAGTCCACTGTGTCGACTTCTCTCTAGTAGCCGTGGGAACAATTTCTCTAGCGCGCACATCGACGTCAATCCACTTCCCCGCACAGTCCTCTTCAGTCCTTCCTCTCTAACGACCATCCCCGGCCACGCCCACCGCAGTCTGATACCCTTGAACTTGGCCTACGACTGGAGTACCGGTTAAAGCTGAAAGTCCTGTGTGCTCAGTTGCGAACTGTGACTGGTCGGGGCGCGTGGCTGGGTTGACCGACACACGGCGTATACATACCATCATGGCATCCGGATCCAGTCCTCCCAAACGCAAGTCCACTCCTGGCTACCTGACGATCCCAAACTCTCCAACCATGCGGTCAAAGTCGCCTACTATGCCAGCGCTGTCGCCTTCGTCTAGTCCGCCGTCTCCTAGACCACGTCCTGCTGCTTCTCGCGCTCAGACAGCGGTTTCGGCCCAGTCGCTCACGATACCCTCAACGCCATTTTATACCCCCCAAGTCTCCTCTGTCAATATCGGAAGCTCTAAGCGCTTACTCTTGCCAACTGTACGACCCGCCAGGCCGTATGGTTCCTCTTCGCGTAACTCGAGCAAGACACCTTCTAAGCCCATGCGATCGAGGGCGGGCTCTCTGTCTGTGAACGTTACTCCAGAGCCGCCCGAGCGCGTGCCTACTGGTGCTGCAGATTGGTTGCCAGGTGGAGAAAAGTTCGAGATTGTTGAAGAGCAACTTGAACTGGAAGGCTTCCAGATATACGCCGTAGAGAAGTGGTACGCTCGAAGGGTCTGTGCCTAGTATTAATGCTGTAGTAATAATACTTTTCTCACAAGGGTCGTCGCGCGCAAACGTCCGATACTGGTATTGACAGTATACACTGGCGATCCTAATCACAAGGTAGCGTGAGCCATACATTTCCTACATGCATGCACTATAACACAGGACAGATCACAGTGACAGCTGTCAGCACACTGTCTTCACTGTCCTCAAACGATGCCCAAGCCGCATGGGAGGACGCAATCCGCGCCCTTCGCAGGGACGGTGCACGTCCCAAAGAGGTATGCTGACATTCCTGGCATTTGCTGAGGGGCACTCATATTTTGCACCGGCAAAGACAGACAAGGGCATACTCATGGTGACTTCACTGGCCAACTTCCGCTCGGACTACACGATTGTCCACGTACCATCGGGTAACTTTCTCGACGTACGCGAGCAGCTCTATACCAATGTCAACCTGCTGCGAATGGGCTGCGGTGGGCGCAGYGCCCTGACRCTTGAGGAACCTAGGTATGTACARGKCTGTAAGCTATGGATATGCYRCGCTCAYACYACCCRACCMCAGYGACGCYACYAAGGACCGSTTCATTGCGATGTAYCATGTCACCGACAAAGCTCCCGCTCGTTCTGGTGCCCTGTTCAACGCAACAGTGCTCGAGCTCGTAAAGCTCATACAAGCAGCGTTGGCGATATTCGGCATGTTCGACATCAGGCCAGAGGAGAGAAATGGTCTTCTATGTGATGTAACTTGTGAAGGTATTCAGAAATGGGTTGCGGAGATCGGCGAACCTTACCTGAAGATCGAGGTACGGCCCTTCGTCGTCGTCTGAGCACCTGKTACAACACTCATTGCGGGCATGTCTAGCCCACTGAGAAAGTCGCCGATCCGATCGTCATCGCCGCGCTGCTAAGTCTGATACTGAGCATGCGTAGCAAATTGCATGCGTTAGGATTGGTGTGTACGCTGTGAAANCGCTTCCTGATGGCTATTCATGTATCCTACAGGTAGTGCCGAAAGATCCCTTCCTGGATCCCTCGGCGTTTCTGAGGGTGCTTGCAACGTTCCTCTCTTCGAGATCCCATCCGCACGGCCACTCGCCTCACTCGCATRGCCATCACCATTCCCACATGTCGTCACCTATACCCCAGAGCCCGACAACAAACATAACGCCGKCTACAGCCGCGTCACCAGTGGCCTCCGCYCCAGGCACTAGCTCCGTGTACTTGACACAAGCGCTCATTGAGTCCATTGAATCGCAGTACGAGAAAGTGCGCCAAAGCGAGTCGTACAAGGTTCACCGCGTGCTGAAGAACAAGCTCGACGACCTRGCCACCGAYCTTCGAACGCACGCGTCCGACAGCGCTGGAACTGCTGCGAGCACGCTCAGCGTGACCTCGGATCTGTCAGCGTTCGTTCGGTGTATCGTAAGTACCAAAGACGCCCCGCAGAGCTTACGGTACCTATGGACGGGCCGTCCAGGGTACGCGGAGAAGAAACGGCGCGAGAAGGAGGCAGTGTGGAGCGATGGCGAGCGTGACCGAGAAGAGCGAGAAAAGGAACGTGAAGCCGAAAGGGAAGGGCAGGGRAAGGACGTCAGGGACAAGGASGACAAGGACAAGGAAAGGGAGAAAGWGCCTCGGTCGGGCGACGAAGCCGATCCCATCAAGCCCTGGTCCGGGAGGATGCAGCGCAAGATAGAAAGCTGGGCCGCGTGAGTGCGCCACCAAACCCTACTTTGCGGGGTACTTACGCTCGATGCCGCAGCCTGGGCAAAAGCAAGAAGCTGAGCGTGGACTTTGGYACCCTCGGGAAGGCGTTCATGCCGGAGTCGCCGCGAGGACCGTCCGAGAAGTCCGGACAATCCTCGATGGTGCCGTCAGTGATCGTCTCGAGGTCAGTGATATAAWTGGGTTGTCTTCCCCCTTCGTGTCTGATTATAGCGGTTCTGAAYATAGGGAACCTTGCGAAGAGGAAGAAGTGTTGAGCAGCGGCCAGCAGTCCCCCGTCTGTACGTCGTTCTTAAAAGAGGCGSACCTCGAGATGTTCTTTCTCACGTTCTCTTGGGTAGCTGATGCACCTAATCCTCTCATGCTTGGGGTGGGATCGCTCGCACACGCCGATCGTTCCTCCAGCGAGTTGTCCGAGTACGATCGCCGGGTCACAGAGTTCAACCAGAAACGACCTGCGACAAGGCCCCAGTCTCGCATCACCAGCTGGTCTGACGCTCGCAGCGCCMGRGGCATGYTRCAYGAKAAYACGTCCAAGRCGCATCGYATMGGCGCGAGYCCRCTGAGGAGAGCAGATTCTGCTTCATCGCCAGGAGAGGACGAAGAAGCCTCGGTGSCTGATACSAGCGACATCGAGAGGTCTCACCGCCGACGCCTGCTCTCATCCGGGGCGAACAGACGGCGAAGCTTCGACGACGCGATCGACATGGCCGACAGCCGCATCCTGCCCATCGAGCACATGCGCATCGACGTCGAGCTCTGCGGGCAGCTCCTCGTCATGCRGCGGCGCGAGGCGCACCTCACCAACGTCCTCCTGTGCCTCCARGCGCTCGCGACGCAGCTCTCCGCGCAGAACGCGCAGCTGCACGCGCAGCACGAGGGCGTGCGGGGCGCGCGCGCGGAGCTCGACGTGCGCGCGGGCGAGCTGCAGCGCCTCGAGGCGCTCCGCACCGAGGCGGAGGCGCTCACGCAGGAGACGCACGCGCTCGCGTACGAGAGCGAGCAGTTCCTCGTCGAGGACCTGTGGCACATGGCTGCGCTGCCGCGGCAGCGCGTCCTCGCGATGCGCGAGAAGGTGTTCGGGACGGGGCGGCGGCTCCCGCAGGGCGTAAGGGGGGCGCATGGCCCGTTCAGCCGGGTGCAGTGGACGCTGGACGGGAAGGAGCGCTTGGTGGACCGGCTGGGCCGGACGGAGAGCGAGGCGGAGGAGGACGAGGAGCTGCCGCCGCTGCCTGGGATGGAGGTCGATTCGGACGAGGAGGTCGATGCGGTCGAGCACCAGACCCTGAAGCCGACGTGGCTGCTGCGCTTCTTCAACTACTGGGGAAGCAAGTTGGGTCTTGGCCGTGGTGCTCCAGCTGCACCGTCGGACGGACAAACGGCGGCCGAGGATGCGAAGGACCAGCCACGGAGTGATCAGCAAAACGGCGGCGGAAGCGACGCACCATCGCCTACGAGTGGGTCGAGCAGTTCCGTAGGACTGTCCACAGAGGACGCACGCACGCATCTGCTGCAGCGGACAATCACGACCTGATATTAGCAGTGGATCTTCTACTTGCGTTTAGGGATTTAGTGCTGAGTTGGTATACCGGGATCTACGCTATCGACGGACAAAGCTATGCGACGCAACATGTACATGTACGCACTCATATAACCTACTCGAGCTTCGTAATTTTGGGCCTCCGACAATCACTTCCACCACCACACTGTGCGCTTCCACACATTGCTCTGCATAGTGCAGGCAGACAGACCAGCTCAGGGCTAGCCCAGAGCCCGGCGAGGAGGTCTACCGCATCTTGACCTTGCCCTGCGTCTTGCGCATCATGCGTTTCTTCTCCCGCTCAAGGGCCTTCTTCTGCTCGGCCGCGCTAAGCTTCGACAGCCGCTCCTCCTGCGCCTTCTTCCTCGCCGCAGCCTTCTGCTCCTCCGCCTCCTCGCGCTTCTCGCGCACGGCCTCCTCCCGGATCTCGCGGTCGCACCTCCTCGCGCGTCTTGCGCAGCTTCGTCTTCGTCTCCGGGCGGAGTGCCGCGTACAGCCCGCCGCGCGCGGTGCCGGGGATCTGCTTGCCCTCGCCTGCGATGATGTCCACGAGCTGGAAGGCGGCGGCGACGAGTGGGGCTGTCGCGCTCGCTTCGGAGGGAGGGGGAAGTGCGAGCGTGAGGATGAGCCGCTTGGAGCGTTCCGAGGGCGAGAGCGGATGCGAGGGACGCGTGCGGGGCTGGTCCGTCAGCGAGAGGGAGCGGAAGTAGGGCTGGATCGCGGGCGAGGAGAGGACCGAGGTCAGGGAGAATCCACCATATGGCTTCAAGAGGTTTGTGGTGATGTCGGCGAACTCTGCCAAGACACTGATGTTAGGAACGTTGTGTGCGCAGTGAAATATACGCAGATGGGCGCACCAGACATGACTGCGAGCGAAGCCGGGAGCGCCGGGCTGTCGGTCGTCTTCGTGAACGTCTGCGGAGGGAACCATGAGCAAGGCATCATCCGGTCCTGCTGCTATATAGCGCACGTACCAAATCCCAGCGCGCGTCCCTGATCTTCTTCAGCTCGTCCTTGGCGACGACGGCCCAGACGCACTCGGGAACCGCGCCGTCCTTGCCCACGGGCTCGCGGAAGGTGAACTCGAGCTCGACTTCGTCGTAGGCATTGTAGTCTAGCTCGATCAGACCGCGGACGACCTGGAAGAGGTACTGGAAGAGGTCGTGGCGAGGCCTGAGGGTGAAGGTCGTGTGCAGAGAGGCAAGGGCACGTCTCCCAGTAGAGTACACGAAAAAGTCGCTGTTGCCGTCTGCGGGAAGAAGGACGTTGGGTGATTCCACCCCATGGACCTAGGGACACGGGTGCGTACCTTGACTCAGTCCCTCCGTATGAGTAGGCTTTGAGAACTGTGACTGATACAATTGTTTGTGGGCCTCAAACCTACGCGCGTTGAGCTCCGACGTGTCCACGTAGCAGGGTAGCGGGACGTACCACTTGTGTGCGCGGCTCTCGTTGGCCTTCTTTCCGAAGAAGTAGAAAGCTACGTATAGCAGTGCAGCAGCGATGAAATACACCTCGTTCTTGAAGTCTAAATAGATTCCATCTCGTTAAGTTCACTGAGGGTGTGGGGTAGGGTCGCGAGGAACGCGTACACGCTGGCCGGAAGGTAATGAACTTCCACTTCAACTCAAAACCATCGTAGTCGGCCGTGACATTGGGCATGGGCGGTGTAAGGAACTTTGCGACGGATAGAAAAGCCATGGCTGCCAGCAGGAGCTCGAGGACAAGCCGGGGACGTCGACGGTGGTGGCAAGCGGAGGACTCCTCTCTCAGGCTTCGCCGCTTCGGGGAGGGACTGGTAGCGCTCAGGCACGCCGTTCATAACAGACTCGATAACCACGTGGCATGGATAATGATGTCGGGCGCTTCTCCCGCGGCAGCGGGGTGCTGCCGAGGCGGAGGTGGCCAACCAGAAGCAGCAGGACGCTGAGCAGCATGCACTATCCGTCCACTCGCAGGCTCCAGGGCGGCACTTTGCAGCCAGTCGCTTCTAACCTTCACGCCAAAGACCGCTCGAATATATCGAGCGCACGGTGGGTCGGCAGGCTGACGGTGAGATCGAGGCTCGCGCAGAGATTCGTGGGGCAAGGGTGGTCAGCCGCACTGCAGCTGGCAGTAGCATACTAGAAGACACAGGTCTCCTACAAAACGGACTGTGCTACTACATACACGAAAGGAGCACATCCATTCCCTCATACAACATGCCGAGCAACTCGGAATCGTCGCAGGTGCGTGGATGGCAAGGCACAGAGACTAGTCGGCTCACCAGATATCGGCTCAGAACCAGGACCCGGCGCTGCAGTCGTCGCCGAGCACGAGCTATGGTCAATTTGTAGTGGACGTCCTTGGCCGGATGACCCGCACGTCTGGGAGGATCGACCAAAGAGTGCTACGGCGGTGCATTGGCCTAGCGTCGTCTTATCTCGTGACGGACGTGACGATGAACACAGAGGATGGGATAGGGACATGGCGGGCGGGATTCAACCGGCTGGTAGACGTTATGGTCGCGCTGCACATGCGGCAAGAGCTGGAGGTGGAGACGGTGAGCACGGCGAGCCAGGCATGCTCAGAGTGCTGGAGTGTGGCGGGGTCATGGCGGGAGATGGACGAATGCCGGGAGGGGGTGAAGGCGATCGCGACGCGGCTGAAGGGGCTGCTGGATGCAAATGGGAAGACCTACAAGGGACATGCTATATATGCGCCTTACTGAGGGCGGCTCGGGGTTCTATTCGGTGCGAGGAGTGTAGGATAGGAGGATAGGACGGACATAATAAGCTCGTTGTATACTGTTGCTGTCTGTTATACGTGCGCTGACAGCCATCGAGAGGAAGGACGATCTGCTCCAGGCCGTGGTCTCCATCGAGCAGCAGGCTCTCATCGAGCGGTGGTCAGGCGAGGCACGTGGCTACCGGGCGCGGTGACGTATGCCGGACTACGCACTACGGCCGACTTCCGAGAGCGGCAAACGGCCGGACTCTGCCTCTGCCTCATCGGCGCTCTCCGCCTCCTTAGTCCTCCGCACTGCTAGTACTAGTACGCTCCCTGCTGCTACTGCCAGGTGCGTACTAGTCTCCTCCTGCCCTCGTCGTCTTTCCCCCCTTGATCATCGTTCAACACGATGGAGAGGTCCTCTTCACTCCGTCCTCCAAGGCCCTCCCGTTCCGTCCCCGACGCACCCCGTCCGCCCTCGCCACCATCCGATGCACCTACATCTCCAGAGTCTGAGCTCGCCGAGTTCACTACTCCCCTTGCGTCGCCTCTGGCCTCCTCTCCTGTTCTTGAGCATCCTCCGGAGTTGCCCACCGCTCCATCCCAATCTTCAGCTCCTTCTGCGTCTGCGTCCACTTCGGACTTCACCACTCTTACGCCGATTCGTGCTCACTATCTCAAGAAGGAACTTGTCCGCCTACAATTTCAGCGCGAGCTAGATGCCCTTGTAACAGCACCCACCAACAATGTATCCACTTTCTCTTACCTCGGTTCTCCGTTCACCCCGCCTCCCAAGGATGCACCGCACCTCGATCTCCCGTTCCTCCGATACTTCTTTCGCCACTTCGTCTTGACTTTCCCTTTCCTCGAGGCTGCTCCCAAGGATTTCTTCCCGGAGAAAGTACAGCCTTTCCTCGTATCTCTCTTGAGCAGGAATCTATCTCCGACATCTGTCTTGGATGAGAACCAAGAAGAGTCCGAGGAGGCTACCCGCCATCGCCTCCTGAACAAGTTGGAGCGCAATCTATCTATGCTGATGACCAGCGCAACCAAACTCGTCGAGAATGAGGAGGTCGTCCGGCTCACACAGGCCGATCTCAACCGCTTAGAAATGCTCGCCAGGAAACGTGCCGCGCGCGAGAGACGCCTCAAAGATAGCTTCGATGTAAATGTAGTATGCGTCCGCTCCGTCGTGGAGAAGAAACGGATGCGCAGCAAAGTGCACGAAGTAGGACGCCGATCTGTTCGTACTCGTCCGGCACGCTGATAGTAGCCGATAGGAATTCATCATCAGGACGCGCCGGAGAGGCCACCAGGACGTCTTCGTTTCGCGACGATACGGTGATTTCAGGACTCTCGCAGACGAGCTGCGGAAAGCCCACCCAGATGAGACCGTCCCCTCGCCACCTCCCAAGGATCGGAGTTTTGTGAATGTCACAATATCGCCATCGCCGTATACCCCATCGCAATCCGCAAACTTCCCGACCTCACCTTCGAGTTCTATACCTGGATATCTTTCGCCTTCGTCTCCACCTTACCATATGCCTTCTGCGCCACCAGTAAGTCCAGTAGCAAGCCAGGCGGGACGGACGCCATCAAAGCTCCCTCGCCCCAGAGGCTCAGCGGACCTATACGATATGGACGGAAATTCCAGCGCAGATTCATTCGGTACCTCTACGCCACCTACTAGTCCGACATCGAGTTATAGCACGGGGAACGGCGGTATGACGCAAAACGCGTTGCGTCTCTCCCGGGAGAAGAACCGGCTTACTCTGCGCTCGTACTTGAACACGCTTCTCAACTCTTCCACGTTCGCCTCTTCGCCTGTGCTGAAGTCGTTTCTCCTGAGCGGCCCTACGAGGCTGTCCGAGGAAGAACAACAAGATGCGCGTCGGCGCGAAGAAGCCGATCGGATGCGCGAAGATGGACGGAAACGGTTCGCGAAAGAGATTACCGCTCGAGTGGACGGTCTTCGAGAAACAGTGCGAGGGGTCAAGGGCGAGCTCCTTGGCAAAGGTATGTGACTTGGGTCATCCAGGGCTATTTTTCTATGGTCACGGTCTGCTAATGGCATGCGCTTGACTAGACGGCCTGACACACATATTCAGCACGATCAAGGAGACGACGGACGTGCGGAGTCTACCTCCCAGTTACCAAGCAGTCATTCAATGGGCGAGAATATCGTTAGTCTCTCCCTCCGCTCGGCATCCTTACCTTCACTGACTGGCACCGCGTAGGCTCGCGTCGACGGTGTTCCACCACTTCGTCGCGTCCGACAATGCGTCCGAGAGCTTCGCCAGCCTGAAGCGCATACACGGGCTCATGCCGTACTTTATGCTCAAAGCCGCGCTCAAAATCAGCAACCCGATGGGCATGATCCGCGGCGTGCTGGACCTCTTCCTCGCGCAGCCGTTTGGGGGCCGGAGCCTCCTGCAGCGGATGTTCACGGGCTCGCTCATGGAGGAGGTGCGCGCGCTCGAGGAAGACATCGAGGCGGTCAAGGAGAAGGTCGACGATCCCGTCATGTGCGAGAAAGTCCGGCTGTATGTTTATGCACCGAGGGAGATCCAAGCGGTGTACAAAGCTGATGCTAGTAAGTGGTGTGGTAGACTTGGTCTACTGTGATACTGATCATGCTTGTTAGCTGCGGAGAATATGCACGTTTTGGCCGTGGTGCTTCGCTCGGGCGAGCAGCCTGCGTTATCTCGCGCGCAGATGCAACGTGTGATGTATGCGCACCGAGCCCACAGGGAATACGTCCGGTACACCGAGTCTTTGGCTGATTCCGATGACGATGAGGGCCCGCAGGACGAGGAAGCTTGGCTGTTTGAGGACTTGAGTGTCCTTGCGAAGCTATATGCTCGTTTGCGGGACAGGGAACAGCTCATTGAGCTAATCTTCGAGGTCTGTCGCACAATCATATAACCGTCTTCGGATGGTGAGAGTAACCAAGCTTTAGGGCAATACTGCGGAGCTTCTGAAGGACATCATCACGATCTTTTACGCGCCGTTGGCTCAGGTGTACAAGGCCGCAAGCATCGCAGACTCTCTCGGAGACCTGCAGAACTTCATGAACGATCTCATCCGAACAGTAGAGCAGACCGAGGAGTGTACGTTTCCTCTTCTCGCACCTCGTGATGCATATACTCAAGCACCCTTACCGCAGTGAGCCAGACGGACCCCGCGAGGACGGTGCAGATCTTCATCGACCTGATCCAGCGGCACGAGCAGTCCTTCTACAGCTTCGTGCACAAGGTGCACTCCAAGGGCGAAGGGCTCTTCACGAGCCTCATGCGCTGGATCGAGCGCTTCCTCACCCTGATGCGCGACGGCCTCGGTGAGCCGATCTCGCTCGAGTTCCTCCTCCCGCACACCGGCCCCGATCGGGAGAGCATCCTGCGCGAGGTGGACGAGGTCGCGCTGTACCACTACAAGCTCAAGGTCGCGTACGAGGCGAAGCTGCGCCGCCGCTTCGGGCGCACGCAGGGCATGAACGACGCGGACGCCGAGGATGAGGCGGCGGCGCAGCTCGTGAACGGCGTCGTGCGCGACCTGAGCTTCGGCGACCTGGTCAAGGGCGATGCCGAGGACCTGGCGGCGCAAGAGACGGATGAGGAGGATGGATCGAGCGACGAAGAGTCTAGTTCCGGGTCAGGGTCCTCTGAATCGGGCTCAGACTCAGACTCGGATGAGAGTGACGAGAGCGATAGCGGAAGCAGCNGGGGAAGGTAGCGCCACAGAAAGAGACAGCACACCTCATCCATCGAGTGTTCCTCTTCCGCCTGCGCGCTCGCGCACAGTAGGACACACGCCCGTCGAGCAGTCCATTCCTCCACATATGCGATTCCCCCAGGGCGTGCGGCATTCAGCGGACACGCCCCGGCCGCTCGAGGAGCGGCCCCCATCCGTCCCACAACGCGCGCGCACGCTCTCCACTCCTGCACGGCCCCCACCTCGGGACGCGCGGTTCAAGGACTTGCCCCCGCACCCAGGAAGCAAGGACCTTCCCCCGATACCGCCCGTCCCGCGACACTCTCGCCAGGAGGAGAAGATGCCGGAGAGGAACCACGAGCGACCGACCCCGTCCCCCAAAGCGAAGACCTCTCCCAAGCCGAAGAAGAACGCTGCTGCGGCCCCTAAGCCCCCGGAGCTGGAGCACATCCCGCAGCTCCTTCCGCTGTTTGTGGAAATGGTGCGTGTTTGCATTCATCTGACTGTCGTGTCTCGATCTTCTATTGACGGCTGCCTGGACAGATGAGGCCACAGTTAATGGTGCGACGACAAACGTAACCATCAGAGCAGTCAAGATATACAGACTAGGATTCTTGGAAACCGAAACGGATACACCACATCGGGAAGTACCAGTTAGACATCTTCCTCTACCGTAATTCAGGAATTGTGTGTGGATTTGCCACCACGCTGCAGCATCACCACCTGCCAAACACATTGTATCACCAATTCCATTCCGCACGACGACGTCGACCCAGGCGAATTTCCAGATCTACTGCACTATTTATATTGTAACATTGCCGTCCATGCATGTGTGTGTACCTACCCGCCGAGACAGAAATGACAGCCCCGATCAGCCTCGGATTACTACTAGATGCGCAAAGCCCGTGCGGGAGCACCACCATGCTGCAGAAGGGGGAGTCGTGAACGTTCGTGAACGAAAGAAAAAGATGGAGCGGCGCGATGCGACGATGCCGGGCAGGTTTGACGTGCAAGGAAGGAGGAAAATCCAGGATTGTCTGAGAGAACGACGTGCGTATACGCTAAGTACAGGCCGACAGAAAGGTGAAGAAAACTCCGTGCAGAAGAACGACAGGCAACGATGGAAGAGCAGGATAGAGAGGCGAGAGAAGCTAGAATGCATGCGAGGAGATCGAGAACCGCTTGAACGTGTAGCTATGCAGGAGGTAAGTGGGCGCAATCATCAAACACTGTGGCGATAGGACGTACCCCAGGAACGCCAGGTCCTTGCTCGCGCCTGTGGTGTCTGCGCCCACGGGCTCGTCCGGCACCTGCTCGAGCTCGTCTGTAGGGAAGTAGGACGTGTCGGTGATGGAGCGGAGACGGGGGATGAACGGCGCCTCGATGTTGCGAATCCCCTCCCAGTCGACGCCGTAGAAGAACGGGTGGCGCTTGATCTGCTCCACGCCGAGACGCATGTCTGGGGACGTGACCAACCTGTAAGAGAAGCGTCGCAGAAACACGAGCGGCGGACGCGGTGTGTGTCAGCGGCGGGCCAAGCATGCAGGTTTGACGTGAGCGGCTAAGCGGACATGACACCGACCTCTTGATCAAGTCCTCCGCCTCTCGGCTGAGATGCACGTCGTCTGGGAACTGCAGGTACTTCGCCCACTGCAGGATCTTCTGATATGTATCTTGCGTCGATTCTGAGCAGAATGGTGGGTAGCCGACGAGGCACTCGAACATGATGGCCCCGAGAGACCACCAGTCGCACTCGTTGCCGTAGCCCTTTTGCATGAAGATCTCGGGCGCAATGTAGTCGGGCGTGCCGACCGTGGAGTATGCCTGACGTGAAACGTGAGCAGCCCTGACACGAGCGTGCGGGCAACATATTGCATACCAGTTTTCTCCGGTTCGCTTTCCAGGTTGCGATCTGGTCCTTGCTGGACATGGTGAGATGGATAGCGTTTACCATCACGCTATTCCGCGCAGCGGATGTGGGTGAAGTAACACCATTAGCAGAATCGAGGAGGCGCTGGTAGTAACTAGAGTCGTGCTGCTTGTGGAAGCCGGTAGAAAGACCGAAATCAGACAGCTTGATGTGCCCGTCCTTGTCAATCAGGATGTTGTCCGGCTTGATGTCACTGTGAACTTCGTCAGAACACATTGCAACCTCCGGGCTTGATCTTTTACTGGACGTACCGGTGAATGAAACCAAGCTTGTGGACGGCCTCAATAGCGAGGACACACTCCGCGATGTAGAAACGAGTAACGTCCTCCGAGAACGTATCGTACTTGATGAGCATCGTCATGAGATCACCTCCAGGCAGGAACTCCATGATGAGGTACAGGTATTGTGGGTCCTGGAAGGAGTAATACAACTGGACCACCCATGGCGAATTCGATTCGGCCAAGACATCGCGCTCTGCGCGTACGTGGGCGAGCTGTGGCGTGCATTAGTGGATCGACGAATCGGTCGCCTACATGCGCAGACTTGCCTGGTCCTTCTTTAACATCTCATCCTTCCGCAGAGTCTTCATAGCATATATCTTGCCCGTATCGGTCTTCTGCACTACACGGACCTACGGGATCGCCAGTTCGTCAGCAAGGATGAAGCATGATAGTCTGAGACGTGTTATACGCACCTCACCGAAAGCACCCTTCCCGATTACCTTCACAGTCCGGAAGTCATCCAATCCAAGCTTCGTTCGGCGTAGTCTGAGAAATGCAGACTCGCGTCTACCCAGTTGCTGTAGTTGCCGTTGCTTCCGCTCCTCCGACATCGTGATATCAGCTGCGAGCTTCCGCTCAAGCTCTACCCGCCTGTAGCAACTCAGCCTCTATGATCACGATGCTAAGGTATGTATACATACCTCTGATTGCGTTCAATGGCCGCCTCTACCGCCACCTTGTAGTAATGCTCGAGCTTGAGCTGGGCCGCTTTAGAGCGTGGCACGGCATCATCGGAGAAGCCAGCTGTAGTACGCTCGAAGTAGACGTAGTCCGCGGGTTTGTTGTCTCTCGAGGACGACGATTGAGACTGCGAGCTCGCCACGCTCGACGAGGACTGGGAAGACTGCATGGGGTTTGCGGTGTTGGGAGTGGTTGCCATTGCAGAGGTTTCCAGCCGATATTTCCTCTCAACCAGCTTTAAGCGGTCTGCATTAATTGAGCGTCACGTGATGATGATCGGCTTTGCGACAATGCTTTGCCGCGTCTATATCCTCCCCCGCTAGCAACCACATCGCAGTGCTCGCACTCGGCATTCGAGCCCTTCGAGAGCATTGCAGGTGGCAGCGTCAAGTGCCAAAATTTGTCGAAAATACATTGCAGATAGTGATGTACAACAGGTGAGGTATATCGCTCTAATGGGTGAGTCCAAGTCGATACAGCGATTGCGGTCAGATCAAATGCGGGGTAGCTAGATCTTGATTCTTGGCATTGTGAACCCGTCACCTCCAACTACTGCTAGTGGGCGACCAGGTCCGTTGTCTGGAATGATGAGTGTCGCTTGAGCCATTATCTGACTCTGCGAATTCGGTTCTGCCATATGCATAGCTCGGTCTGGGCGAAACAAGGGGAGGAGCAGCTCTGGCCGGAGCTCCAAAGTCGTTGCTAGAAGGTGGCTTCGGCATAGTCCATGTGTCGCTATAAACACTAGCTCTGCACACAAGATCTGTCCAATCAGCCTCCGAAGGAAGATACAATGACACACGAACTGACCGGGTAGTAGGCTGCACCGGCAGTCTTCGCGTTGATGCATTGGAGGTGAACTGAGCGGCAACGGCATGGCTGATGACATCTCGTTCAGCAAGAAGCGTTCGCTATACATGATGCACAACGTACCTGTAGAACGCGGAGGCGTCGAAAGAAATCGGGGCAGGATCGTCTTGTGGTATCGCGGGTAGTGGTCGGTTGTATGCCATGCGAGCATCGAAGGACACTCGGGGAACTACTCCGGACTTCATGTTGGCGGGAAACGGCGGCTGAGACTTCGTCAGATGTACAGCAGTCGCGTCTAGTGCAGTACGATCCGCCCGAGAACGTGAAGTGGTGGAACTTGATGTAAGAGGAATGGCGGAAGAGACGTGTGCATTCGAAGCAGGCACTTCCGGGTGCGGAGGAGCAGGTGGCGGTTGGGGGATCTGAGGCTCAGACGAGGAATCAAAGGGAGGCAACTCAGGCGACGGGCCGGCAGAGTCGAGCTCTGGCCCCTCGTAGCGCATCACAACCAGCTCGTATGGTGGTCCATCCAGCGAAGGCCCAACCGGAGTGAATTCAGGTGGAGGGGTTATCTCGCGCTCGGCCTCTCCGGCTTGGTTGAAGACTGTCAACTGTCTGCGAGGCGCGTGCGGGCCTCGAGGTGGTCCTACGGAGCTCTGCTGTGATGAGCTGCTCGCTTGGCTTGATTCTGCATACGAACTCGGAGGATTTGCGTTCGATTCGAGTCCTGCATCCTGGTACCACGATGGGCGCTCTTTCTCTGGCTGACCCCGTCTCGACACCCGTAAAGGTCGTATTCTCGACGAGGAAGAGCCTGAGGCTGTGGAGTCTAATGCATGGTCTTCATTGATATTCGCGTGTTGAAACGGTCGAGCTGGTGGGATCGGTGACATCGCGCGTGCTTTTTCCGAGGGAAACCTGGGCGCGAACGAGGGATGTGATATAGCTCTCGTATCGGATTTGTCTTCGGAGGACGCCTCGGCGGTCGTTAGCGGGCCCAAATGGGCCAGCGCCGTCAAGGCCGCCTCGAAAACAGCGTCATCCCATATTTCGAATCCATCATCGTCCACGGAGGGACGGGGCGGCTCGGCCGCGCTCTCCTCCACAGCACGAGTGGTTTTCTGGTCGAATTCGTGTTGTGATAACTCGTAGGATGGCGGCGGTGGAGAACCAGAGGCTTCACAGATGAAGTTGTCCATTGGTCAAGGTTTCTAGTTGTATCAGCAGATATGGCGGATGCAGAGATTGAGAGATGGTGTGAGTGAACAAGGCAGCCCGAGGTTGTTGCATTACGGTTCAGAGCAAGGACTAGGACTGCCGGAGGGCATTGTGCATCGAGGTACTCGGACTGCCACTGCGGCGCACCACGTCCTACATAGCCTCGGGCGGCATTAGACTGGATTGGCCATAGCTTGACACATGGGTCAGGCATTCAGGGCAACAAGATCGATCATAGCGTAAGCAAGCTCATGAGAAATGCACGGGCAGTGGGAAGTCCTTTCTGGCCTCACGAGAATATCAATCACGAAGATGTCTGAACAGAAGAGAAAGGAGATGATCAGGCCGCATCTCTTGGATGTAGCGATGCTAGAAACGCGCATGCGAGCGGTTACAATAATCACGGCCTCCGATGGGTTGCGAATCTTGCGACTGGCGCTGGATATGACGCCACCACTTGCGTGTTGAACGCTCGGAATCATCGCTTGGCGTAACGCATCACGATCTGTCAGCGCTACGGCGCACACTGGGCGTACATATCCTGGATTCTGAAGACGAAAGGTGTCACAGCGATGACACCAATGACACTGAACATCTGCATGGATTCCCTAGGGCAGCACCCAACAACAGAACAAATCCGTGAGGCGCAGTATGGCACAGATATGGACAGTCGCAACGACTCCTGTGAGCTCGGTCTTAGAGTTCAATACCTTCTAAGTTTTTACCCTATTCGTCACGAGGTTATTAGGATGATGAATGCTACACAAGTCGGAGATTCGACTCACCAACTTTGGGAGCCGCACGTAGACGTCAGTCCCTGGGTTCACGATAGTGAGCACTGCTTTTCTTGGGGTCTCACACGATGACCTACCGTAGCCGTCCAAGCTCACTAACTCCAGAGTGCCACCGAAATATGTTGCGTATATGTTGCTCATAGGGAGTCCGATCCCAATTCGGGGATGTGGATTGACTCCTTGTGCGGGGGCATCTCCATCGGAATCACGCTGCCACTTCCCGATCTGTTCTGAGACGGTAGCCGTCATACCCTGCTGGCTGGAACTGAGGGTCCGGAGTGCACCAAGGCGAGCATCTGCCAGGCGTGTGGCATTGCGCACATGGGAAAAGGAGAACAAGTCGGATGGTGACTTGATCTCCGGAGAGATGAGACCGCCACCTGCGTGAAATGAGCACTCTGTCTGCATCGAAGACGTCAGAAGGGAGATAGACGCACCTTGGTCGGAGATGCGTAGGTATACATCGTTGTCGCTGGCAACGACGGTGACGCGGATGGGTGGAAGCACCCGCACGGATGGATGTTTCTGCCTCGTTGCTCGGAGTGACTAGATAGTCAAGAAGTCAGCTTGAAATATCCCTACAACACGCGATCAGGATTCCTACGTTCTTCAACAACTCGAAGATGATGTATCTAAATATGCTGCGTTAGAGTTTACATATCTCGCGAACCGCGCGTGGACTCACTCCAGATGTTCCCGGATGTAAGCAAACCTAGTATCTTTGTGTCCATCCACGATGACCTCCGACCACTCCGCATCGTTCAGGGAACCGCTGAAGACATCTTCATCTATATCACGCGGCCGTTTCCGCAGGTACCGAACGCATCTCTCGATGCTGTCTTGCACCTGAAGGCCGGTGCATATAATCCCCACATTCTCCTGGACTTGTGATGACTGGCCCTGTGACTTGACAGACTCCGTCAAGGCGATATGATGCTCGGCTAGAACTCTTCGCGAGATACGCGATACAAGCATTCTCCGCATGAATGTGTCCAGACGGTCAGGTAGAAGATATGGCGAAGAGAGGGAAAGTCCGAGGGAAAGATTTGGTATCACAGATTTGCTGTATATTTCGGTGAGTGAGGCACAGTATGGAGAGATGGCACTACTGACTGGTCGTTGAGCAATCCACGAACGAAGGTACAGAACGCATCATTCTCTTCAAGGGTCGTGATCTCCGGATAGCGGCGGAACCTGCGAGGTAGGTTATACGACTCCCGACAGCTCTGAGAGGACGGCGTACTTGTCGAATGCAGTCCAATACAGCTGCAAAGGGCTCAGTCCTGTATATGGAGTCAGAGCGTGTGCTTCTCACCTCATACACCTTTGCTACGCCCTCCTGGGTCACTACAACGTACGGTAGTGCCTGCATGTCTCGGAGCCTATGGGCGATGCGTATAGGAAGCTCGGTGCGCACATAGTTTGCACTCTGTTTCCGAGTCAGCCAAGCTGAGCACAGTATTACTTACGTTGGCTCACCTTGATGAGCCTCTCTTCGTTCATCGACTTCCCGAAGAACACCTGCGCAAGTAATGGCGTAGGTACCCTTACGAAATGCTTTGCCCAGAATTACATACCAGCTGCCGTAGCGTAAGTCTCGTCGCCGGCTTCGACGCATATTCCTCCAACTGTCGATTCTGATAAAAATGTACTGCAGTGGAAATGCTACGAACGCCCGGCTGTCGTGTGCAAAGTGCCGAGAATGACGTCGGGAGTTGTCCGAGTCCGCGCAGAGCAGAAACCCGTCCTGCAGGATTTGTTGATACTCTACAGGCGAACATGACGAGTTCAGGAGGGAGGCACTGCCATGTCATATCCCAAGCCAAGAGACGCAAAGAACGAGGTGAGAGCCGATGTAGTTGAGCGGAGTCATGGACTCGGATGATCCACGATGTGTTTCGTTCTCCGGCCTTGCTGGAACACGCTCTGCCACTGTCCCGCCTGGCTGTGACCGTGACTGTGATAAACCACCACGTGACTCATTAAGGCGCGTCGCAACGCGTCGGTGGCTGAAGGTGAGTGGGCTACCACCAGCTCAATGAATGGAGTGCGCGTAAGTGATCATGTACGCTAGTGCGTGGTGTGTGCGAATATCCTATGATCACAAGTTCACTGAAATCATGCAGGGACGCGCCGAGGTTCACATGAACCTCCATGTGTCTAAACCAGCACACAAAAGATCATGATGTCGGAGCACGGAGGCACTGAAGCGAGCTACTTACTGCTTTCGTCCAATTCATCGAAACATACTTCATCAGCAGACTTGAGGCACACTGTTCGAGGGCGCTTGTTACAAAGTCTTATCCTTTATACTGCTACTATACACGCGTCCATTGCTCTGCCTCCATGATCTCAGTCCGCTTAGTAGTTGTCGACGGTAACGACCTCCTCGACACGCTCAGACGCGTGGCGCTTGGCCCTCTCCCTGTCAACGAAGTCGAGCTGGCGAGTAGCGTCAGTATCACGATACCGGAAAAGACTTGAAGAGGTCGACTTACGCCCTTAGTCTCGACCATGCGGTCGATGAAGGCACCAGCGAAGCCGGCCATGATCTCCTTGGCCTTCTCGTGGCTCTGGGGCTTGCCCTCGCGCTCGCAGTGCTGCTCGTAGGCCTTGGCAGCCTATGGATGGTTGCGGATGAGCGTCGATTGTCTCCGATGAGAGTGCCTGGGAACGTACCTCGTAGGAAGCAGCAGCAGCGATCAGCTCGTGAGAGAGCTCAGCCTTGTGGGGGGCGTTGACAACCTGGTCGTAGGCCTGAGCCTCGTCGGATTCGTGGTGGAAGAAGCCCATGTTGTCGTGAAGTGAGAGTGGTGGTGAAGTGGTGGATGGGGTATGAAAGACTAGGAGACTGGGGATCGATAGATGGTGGCTGGGGCGGTTTATATAGAGGGGAGAGGGGGCGTGACATAACGCGCTATAAATAGGCGGAACTGGATGTTGCAACGGGGGACAAGTTGGCCTGCTTGATCTTCAGCCAACTCGGCCTCGCGATCATCACATGCATTCGCTGCATGCGGCAAGTATTGCAGAGATGGGTGGATACAGGCCCCCCATTTCGCCCTTCTCCGCAGGGTTCCGCAGCCTAGGCATAACGACGCCGCCGTTATCAGGTCCATGGTGCACTGCTTACCGGTGCGAGCGTTGTTCCACGTAGACCCCCTTCCTGCATCGAAGTCGTTAGGGGCACTATCCCGATTGCCCGCCGAAACTGCGCTGTCATATCCGCAGACACAAACTTGGAACAAGACGCACCCTATTCCATCGCACGTTTGGATGAACAGATGCACCTGCGCATGCTCGTCCGTTTCCGCGGACGCTCCTGCTGGATCGATAGCGGAGCGGGGGATTACAGGCACAGCGCCACGGACGTGTTGGCGGATATACACAATCCACTATGACGAATTCCGAACACCGCCCTGATCACAGACCACGGTGCATCGACATGGGCAAACCATTCATCGATATGGTCAGAAGCCCCTGCACATGAGCATCACATAGCCCGTCAGATGCATCCAGTTAGGGAGCTGTTTCGCATGGATATCATGCCAGGGAAGTCGTACTTGTGAAAGGTCGGTACCTTCGCGGTTGGCCGAAAGATCGGGAACAGTGGCGAATGTCCTGGACACCAGTCAATATAGGAAGATGCCAATGTATACGTAGGCCACTCACTTCGGGTATGCAGAAAGTCGTACTTTTGACAGGCCAGCCAATATCTCACGGTGGCTCCGTCTTACCTTCACTTGTCATCGACCATCAAAGGCGTTCCTCCTTTTCTGTTAGTGCGGCGGGCCGATAACAGCTCGCGATAGCATGGGTCCAATTACCTAGACATAGCTTGCAGATGGGGAGGCTTTGGGCCTGAGACTGTAGCTGTACAACAACGCCAGCCGCATACGATCGCGAAACGTCAGTCTCACTGACCGAGAGCACGTAGTGATCACAGATACTTGGTGCATCATCGCGACTATCTGCCTCAACGCCTCTACCGTGCACAGTAGAAGCATGCTCATGGGTGACAGAAAGATGCGCATGCGGGTAGTGCGGTACAGTCAAGAACGAGCTCTACCTAGGGCCACCAGTTGTTTGCGTTCAAAGTGACTAACGGCCTTGGCAAGTCAGATTGAACAGGAAGCGCCCAACCGCGTGTCAATGTGACGTCACGAGACCCCAGGCGCCCATGGGGGAATCCTGCCAAGGTCGGGCAGGCGGCAGAGTGAATTGGAACCACAGCGATCAATCGCACTCATTGCTCTATACCCATCTCTTTCTCTGACTGCTGGTACAGTTGCTTTACTCTAAACTGTACACTATCTTCGAATTGCCCACTGTCTACACGACTTGAACATGGCTCAGCATCCGGAGCCCAGAAGACACCCCGGATGCAACTCCTCCCCCTTCGAGCTTGACTATGTCGATGAAAGGTGAGCCCTAGTGCCAGCTCGTGTTCAATCAAGCAACATTCAAACAGCCGGGTCCTCGAAGGCATATGCAGCAATTTGCGGAAGCACTCAGGGCCGATGATTCCGCTTTATTGAGCGACTTCACGGAGGTCCCGAACAGCCCGGTTGTAGGCCCACAACAACAGCTTGGCAATCCATCGTTTGGCCAGCGTGTGCGCAAGGTGTCAGCACTATCGGATTTTGCACCTGTAAACTTAAAGGTCAAGAGGTGTGTAACATATAATTGCTATGTGGATCGGTCATAAGAACCACTTGGGACTTCGAAGGCGCAAACGACCTCCTCGGCCGGCGAATAAGGGACGCGAGTGGCTCTACCTAATATTGCGATGGCCATTGCTGGTACGCGTTTTCTTGTGTTTTGAGTGTAGATGATCCCAACGACATTGCCCAGGGCTTGATTTTTCTATTTATCGCCGCACAATTCGGCATGTACGTCATGATTCGTCAAATGGTGAACGCGAAGGAATGGATATCAGCATGTGAGTGCCCACACCTATCTCTCTATAGGTTGCAGAGCACTAACGCATAAGAAGGGCGTGGCAGGCGAGGTGTGCTTCGAGCGAGGCTTCGCAACGCGAAGACGTACCAGGTAAGGCATCCGTCTAATACAGAGAACACCGGTTCACATCAAGACATAGGAGTGGAAAGACGCCGCCCTCGCGTTAGACGAATATATGCATTTCGACGATTGGAAACTAATCGACGAAGACCCGTACTACGACTGGAAGCTCGTGCGCAAGGTGCGTACACGTGAATGACTCGCGGACATCCAATAGACATACGGTTTCTCTCTAGGTCCGACGATCTCTCAAAGCCATGAGGGAGAAGAATGATGCTCGCGGCGTCCTAGGGGTTCTAGAGACATGCCTTAGAACGAACTTCGCTGGTATCGAATCTGCCAGGTGTGTCTTTTGTGGAATTTTGCGCAGGACAATCGCTCAAGTCTGTGTCGATCAGGCTATATAGCGAAGTAAGTTAATGGAATGACTTGCATTCGACTGTGTGTGCTGACACAAGGTAGACATTTTATGGTACTAAAGTTCTAATCGAAGGTGCGCTCGTGATCAAACATACCTTATCCACTGATTGTAACCATTGCGTAGCATACATTGACGAAGTCGAGAAGGCATTGGAATACATTCGTGAGACGCATGACATATCTAACGAAGAGAAGAAGCGCTTCTTCAAGAGTGCTAACACGAATCTCGGAACATCCGCATTATGCCTTTCCGGGGGTGCATCCTTCGGCTATTGTATGATGTCCACTACGCTTCAATGTGCTGTTGTGCTCACGGGCCATACTCGTAGATCACTTCGGCGTCGTCAAGGCATTCTTGGATCAAGACCTCTTGCCCCGCGTCATCTCAGGGACATCTGCGGGGGGCCTTGTTGCAGCGCTGATATGTACGCGTACGGACGCGGAACTTCGAGAACTCCTTGTGCCCGAGTTGGCCAATCGGATCACTGCGTGTGAGGAGCCGTTCAAGGTTTGGTTCAAGCGGTTCTGGACAACGGGCGCGAGGTTCGACAGCATAACATGGGCAAAGAAGGTGAATGCAATGAGACCGTGAAATCCCACAGAACTGCCGCTCATGCAATTCGCTGCAGGCCTGTTTCTTTACACGGGGCTCAATGACCTTCCGGGAGGCCTACATGCGTACTGGTCGCATCTTGAATATATCAGTCATCCCCGCGGAACGCCACTCGTGAGTATATGCGCAGTTCACATGACAGCATGCATCGTTGAATGTTGCACAGGCCTACGAAGCTGTTGAACTACATCACCGCCCCTGACACCGTTATCTGGAGCGCTCTCCTCGCATCTGCCGCAGTTCCGGGGATTCTAAACCCAGTCGTTCTGATGCAGAAGACGAAGGAGGGGAATATCGTACCATGGAATTGGGGAAGCAAGTTCAAGGATGGCTCTCTGAGGTGCGTGCAGCTACTTCGGTTTAGCTGGTGTATGGGCTGACAGATGGTATAGAGTCGATATCCCCGTACAAGCCCTCAATTTGTACTTCAATGGTGCGGACAACTTCTTCGGATCCTCAGTGTAGTCCATATGATACTCACGAACATATCTAGTCACACACCCGATTGTTTCACAAGTGAACCCTCATGTCCATCTGTTTTTCTTCGCGCCGCAAGGCTCCGCAGGCAAACCTGTTGCACATAGCAAAGGCAAAGGTACGCTTTGCATAACTCATACTGAGGGAGCACTCCTCACGATTCCTGGCTCAGGGTGGAGAGGCAACTTCCTACTTTCTGCGGCAGAACAGTGGCTCAAGCTCGAACTAACGAAGAACTTCAAGGTACGTTCAATCTGGGGAGGATGTCGGATGACCAACTGTTCTTACGCGGCCTCGCAGTTGATACGAGACTTGGATCTTCTGCCTCAGTTGCTCGGACAAGATTGGTCGAGCGTTTTCCTTCAGCGGTTTGAAGGCTCCGTAACGTGTGTATACTCAGCTCTGTGACAAATGCCAAGGATTGATGGTAACTTCCTACAGCATATGGCCGCGGACACGATTGATGGTAAGTCAAGATGGATGACCTTACTATACTCTCACAACCCTGACACCTGTCTGCGGTAGGATTGGCTTCATATCCTCAGCGATCCAGATCCTGCGGAGTTAGAGAGAATGATGCGTATCGGCCAACTGGTTACATGGCCAAAGGTAGGTCTGTTTTTCTACATACAATGAATGTTTACTGAGAGTGCAAAGCTTCATATGATCGACAATCGGTATCGGCTAGAGAAGCAGATATTCCTCGGTCGCCAAGGCGTCCGCAGAGCCATGCAAAGCCGAAGTCGCGAGCACATAGCGGTCAAGCTCGAATCAACGCCTCACGAGCGTGTCCCGCCGCCGAACACAGGCACGAAGCTACCCGCCTTCGCGGCTCCACCAATGGCGGCAACCGCATCCGAGGAACCGCTGCCAATGGACACGGATGCTGAAGCTGCGTACATCAACCAATCTGGGGAGCGCGCGTCCTCGCCTCCGCAGGCTTCGACTTCTCACCGCGAGATGTCCGCCCACGGCAGTGGTTCTTACCAATCTCGCCGGAGACGAGCGCCAAATAGCTTGCATCTGGATGACGAGTTGCGTGAAGATGCCGAGGGCAACTACGGTGGTGCGACGCCGGACCCACCTCCGCCTCCTTCTGGGAGCGATACTGATCGCTACTCAGCACATAAAGACCACCACAATCACTCCACACACGGAAATAGCCTGCTGAAACGGTTACGCAAATCATCGCTGACGTTCTCGCCCTTCGCTTCCCTGCGCCGGCTACCACGAGGGCCACAAACAGATGGGCAACAAGAGACGACGGCCCAGGACCCTGTGTGGTCGGGGGACAGTTCTTCAGACGACGACGATCTGTCTATCTTGTCAAGTAGACGGAGCCGCTTCCCATCTGTCTACGAGCTTCACCAAGAATTGGATAAGAACGTCTCGGACGAAGGACAGTTGGACGAGGACAGTTGACTGCTCACATCTTGACTGCTCGCATGTATACGATTCCTGCGCTCTTCTTTTCTGTTTGCTCTGCACAATGTATATCACCGTCGCATATATGGATAATTCTTGGACGATATCATATCAAGTGCAAAGGCAGTCTCAGCCTGAGATGCCGGCGCCTCGACTCAGCTCGACTCCCAACTACTCCCAAGGGATGATAACAAGCGCCCGCGTGGCTAGATTGAGAACTGATCGAGGAGGTTGGCTTGCACTAATACCACGAAGTACTTGGAATACTAGGACACACCCCTCCTGCCTCCTTCCCCTTGCTAGAGGTGCCAGAGCTTATACAATCACCGGACAGACAGCCTCGAGTCGCATCCATGGACCCAGAGTCTGCCCCACAATCGCCATCAGCAGCCAATGCTCGACCGGACCACGACGCTGTGGCGGCGGCAATCGAGCGCAGGCTCCAGGCAGAGCGAGAGAAGGCTGCAGCTGCTGCACAATCCTCGATGTTTGACGGCAAGCATGAGAAGAGGCAGGAGTTCCGCAGGATGATAGACCCTGGCATCCTGCGGCCGAACCCCCGGCCGCTCGCGTTGGAGGCCCTACAAGTTCAGCTGCTTTTCAACTCGCTCCAGCTTGGAGGTGGAATGACCTTTTGTTCTGTGTGAATCTAGACGCTGTTGAAGCTCGCTCAGAACATCATAGATCACCCGGGGGAAGTGAAGTACCAGAAGTTCAAGCCCACGAATGCATCGATCAAGCGACTCCTGGTAGACCCTAGAGGCACGCTGGAGTATGCTGTTGCTGTAAGCCGGACACACCGCTAGCTTCTATCAACGTTCATGCTAATCCACGTAATCAAGCTTGGGTTCCATCCTCAGGTAGGAATTGTCATTACTAACCTCGGTATTTCAGACTAACTGCCATGAGCGTAGGTTGAGAACTTCCAACCATACTATGTATTCAATCAACGGTACATGGAGGACCTGAAGATTGGAGCTGCGATGATCAAGGAGGCTTTGGAGCGGGAATTGGTCAAGGAAGAACGTGAACAGCGGCGAAGAGCTGAGGAGAAGGCAGCCCACGAGGCTGCCGTAGCAAAGGTCCTGCAGCAAACATGCGGTTGCCACATTGAACCCATGCTCACAGACATGCTGTAGGTCAAACAAGCCTTCTATGATGACAGGAAAGGAAGAGCGATGGTGGATGAACGCGAGAGGACGGTTCGTGCTGCGGCAGCAGCGAATCCTAATCGTTCTTCGGCTTCTCCGGCGCCGTCCACCATTGCAGACTATCGCCCCAAGCGTCGCATGCCTGGTTCTGGCCAGACACTCTCTGGCGAAGTTATCGACGTTGACGCGGATGATGATGAGGGACACGAAGATGCCGATGCTGCTCTTCATTCTGAGGACGATGGATAGATGATGGGGCTGCTGGTACCCCAAAGCTCAGCACAGTTGTATGTACGTGTACGCTATTCGACACCGATTCTGTCACGGACGCGATCGAATAGATCGTCGCAAGTCAGGATACGATCATGCGGTCCAATTCGGTGAGCACGCACCATGTTTACGTGTTCCTCCTACCGCAGCGCCGTCTAGGTATCGCCCCTACCGCAGCACCGTCCAGCTGTTCCGTAAGCAGGGTATATCAGAGGCCAACCACTTGTTGGATCAGCCTACGCCCTACAGCTAGACTGAGAATATCCCACAACAACAACTCTTCTCTGTCGCTTTCCAGGCATGGCTGTTGATCGGGCAAAGGTAGCTGCCGCAGCTCAACGAAACGTCGACGCCCTTCGTAAGGCGGATCCAGCACAAGTCCTCTATACACCCTTCGACTCCGAATGGTCAATCCGCCAAGCCTTCCGAAGAAGGATATATCGCGACATCTTTGAATCAGACTCAGGTAATCAACAAATCGCTCTGCAGTCTCTTCAGGTGCGTTTCTTCAACCTAGATCTGTGCACAGCGATATACTTATGCGTCGCGTAGACCGTGTTGAAGCTCACCGAGAACCTCCTTGCCAAACCTGAGGAGCCGGCGTATCGCAAATTCAGAAGGCATAATGGACATATCAAGCGCCTTGTGATTGAACCGAAAGGCGTGCTGCAGCTCGTCGTCGATGTTCGTCGACTCGTTCCACCTATACACCTACGCTCTTTCTGATGAGTCACACAGCTCGGATGGCGTGAAAAGGTAATCGTGCTAGTACCAATAGAATCTAGGAACACTATTGATTCCCCGGGCAGATCATCGACTTCGAGTCATGCTATGTCTTCACGGGCAAGAATTATAACAATCTACGCGTCGGGGCCTCAGTCATCAAGGAAATCTTGCACAAGGAACGCATCAAGCAACACGACATGGATGAGGCACGGTCTAGAGAGGCAGCCGAGCGGATATCCACCCAAGAAAAGGTATAGTAGTGGGCTCGTGGATCGTCAACTCTGCGCATTTAGCACTGATTTAAATCGGGATATTTGTCCAATCTAGGAGCGTCTGCGTCTACAGTTCCTGGACGATCGTCTTTCCGTCGCTGCGAGGGCTCAAAGGGAAAGGCGGACTGGTGTGGAAGTGGATGTGAAAAGCATCCCCGCCCGCAAGGGGGAGCAGCAAGGCTGATGGAACCCGGACGGGAGCGAATCATGATGCATGAACCGACGCTGCACTAGTCAGAGGGTAAACGTAGGATATAGTCTATGATGTATGATGTCCGAAAGTCCGATGTAAGCTCCGGGTCAGTCGTCCTCGTCTTCTGCTTCTATGTCCTCTGCGAGAGATTTCGAAGTGCGCTCAAATAAGAACGATACTGCCCCACCAGGGACCTGGTCTCTAGAAAGGGATGCAGGCTCTTCGATGGCACGTCTGGCGGCGTCGAGTAGTTTCTCCGAGAACGTCTGGGGAACGGATGCGTTGAGTTGAGACGAGGATTCAGGAGAGTAGATGAGGTGAGTGAGAATATCATCCTCGACTCGATCTGCCGCGCCGCCTCGAAGACAGTTGATATGGGTCCATTCTCCCAAAGCCGCTAGCTGCGCCTTCTTCTGCTTGATGTACTAGGGAGAGTGAAAGGTTAGAGCATTCATACGTCATTGATTAGGCCGGTTCGTACCGCTTTGTCAAGCTTGTTGACGTCCTTGGGCTTCACTTGGGAAGCTGCCATAAACCCTTGGATCGGATCTTCGTCCTCGTCGCTCGAAGATGTAGCCTCCTTGAGTTCGTCAATCGTGACCCGACCTGGCTCAGGCATAGACGCTTCGCAAGGACAGTCCAGGAGGTCGTGAGTATTACATGCCGTATGCGGGTGGATGGTGAAGATATCCAGGAGCTTCAGGACATGTCAGATCTCAGCCGCTCCGATATCTAGATGTATAACGTACATCCTTGCGCGTGAATGAATCCAACTTCGACTCAGAAGAGCCCTACGGCTCATCATGTTAGACGTGCCCTTCTCATGAGAACCACGACGACTTACAGATCCCATGAGAGCTGGAGACGAGGTTAGCACAGTGTACTGAGGATTTTTGTAAGCTCACTTACAATTACTCAGACCTAATTTCGTGACCTGGCGCTGATATATTTTCTCTGTGAAATGTGATCAACGACGGATGCAACCTCATGTACATTTGACCACTCACCATCGATGCTGCCGGTAGTGAGGAAGCGATAGATGTAGACGGGGCGCTTCTGGCCATCGCTAGAGGATGGCGATCATCAATAGCTATTCATGCGACCGTAGTAGTGTATGCGTACCGATGTATACGAGCCATCGACTGAAGATCGTGGCTGATGGACATTGGGTGAGAACACATCACACCCCTTGCCAATGCAACTCACCTGGGATTCCAGTCGGAGTCGATCAAGCATAGGCGCGATGCACCAATGAGATTCAATCCGACGCCTCCTGCTTTGGAGCTGAGGAGGAACAAGACTACCGACAGGTGAGCGCGGTAGGCAATAACAAAGAATGTTATCTCACATCTCTTCGCCTGGGATGATCTATTGAAATCATTCACATACTCCTGCCTCTTAGGGGCGGGAGTATTTCTGTTAGAAGCCGGCGCCGATCAATACGATTCACTCGAGGACACCAGTTAAAGTCATGTCTGACCCATCCAAGCGGTGGTACGTATAGGATTTCTTCTTGCAATACGCCTCTATGATGTTGAGTGTAGACGTATAGTGTGAGACGATAATGCACTTCTCCTCGGTATGCTACGCGGGTGAAAGTCAGGACGTCGCGATACGCTGACGATCGTAGCGGGGCGCACCTTGTGTAATGCTCGCAGCAAGGTAGCGAGAGCGCTCAACTTGCCTTGCATGGCAATACCGTAAGACCAGTGATTTGAACACGCAGTGCAAACCATCATGCTTACCACTGAGAGACACATCTTCGACCTGAGCTCTCTCGGGTAACAGCTTGAGCGCCTCGTCGATCGCGTTACTTTTAACTGCGTCTCCGCCTTTCTGTGCTTTTAGCCTGGCTTGGTCTGCGGTGGCTTTTAGCAATATGGGACTATTGCTGATCTTGGTGAGCATGTTAATAAGGGCGAGGGACTCCGCAGTAGAGTTGCGGACGAGACTGTCGAGTTTGTCATGCGAGAGTATCTTCTCGAAGATGGAAAGCTGTAGTTTCGTCGGAGTGACGAACACGACATATTCATCTGACGGCACAATGTAAGCCCCTTAGTACACCTTAAGATGTCGAGACGCAACTTACGCTTTGGCGGCAAGTACTTCTTGAGCATCGTAGCCTCTCTCCGAAGAACGAAGCTCTTCGCAATAGATGTGAGCTATTGGTTGTGTGTCAGCTTGTAAACACCTGAGGAATGACGGAATCATAACCTGGGCCGAGCGCGCTTCTCCGAGCTCGGTCTCCTTCGCAGTGCATCCCGGCGCACGACTCTTCAGGATAGGAGTTTCGTACACCCGCTTGAAGGTACTGTAGTCATCTGTGTGCGAGTCGCGTCAGAAGATGCCATTTTGCTTGCAGGAGATTATGCAAGGTGCGGTACCTAGCAAGCCAGGATTACAGAAATCGGCCTGTCAATAGCAGTTTTAGACAATTCATGAACATTTCAGATAGCTATGGGTTTGTAGATTCACCATGGCATGAAATTCGCTCAACTCGTTCTGGATGGGCGTTCCTGACAATATGATACGTCGTGGTGTCCTCAGAGCTTCGAACATTGTAGATGTCTTGTTGTTGGCCGACTTGAGCCTGTGACCTGCGGAATATCGGACCTTTGTGCAGAGCCAGAGGACAGCTCCTACGCACCTTCGTCACATATGATGAGCCCGATAGGTGGGCTACGGCATGCACCTCAGCTTCCACGATCTGTACATAGCGGCGGCAAACTCACTTGCAATAGGCTAGATCGTTGCTGCAATTACGGATCAGCTTGACATATTACTTTGCACTCGCGAAATCTTGATACGCACATAACGCTACGAAGTCGTTCATATCCAATGACCAAAACTTGGTGGATTTTCCTAGAGCGGTGTTAGTAAGTGCATATAAATACTGGTATGATCCCTTACGAGTTAAGGAATTGCTTGATCGTTGACTTATCCTTGTCTCCAACGAACACGCCAACTCGATCCTTCCCGAGCCTACGCCAGGGTTAGCATCAATAGCGAGAACCCTCGTGTAAGCAAACACACCATTTATGAAACTCGTTCTTCCAATTCTGTCATAGAGCTGTTAGTTAGCCCCGATGTGATCTCGTAGGAGTCACCTACGTTGATAAGGGACACCGGGCACACAATCAGAACCTTGCCCACAACAGGCCCCGCGCCGGCATATGGATTTTGCTCTGACCATCCATGAGTATAATGGATCGAGCCGGATACAGATCAACGCACTGAGCAAAGTCCACACGAGAGCGATCGTCTTGTGAAAGATCAGCTAGACGTCGTCAAAGATTGCGACTCGCTCACCTGTAGCGTCTTGCCCATACCCCTTGAATTGAGTCAGTTTCTGCAACATAGCATAGCATACAATGGTAACAGACATTTCGTCAGCAAGTATACAACCTTGCCCTTCGTGCTTGCGAAGGCCCATAACACATTCATACATGAATTGCACGCCTAAAGCAGAGCGATGGCCTATAAGTACCTCGATATTGAGCGGACTGGAGTAATATATGCGTACCTTCTTTCTGATGAGGACGAAGGTGGCGTGCCAACACGGGGTCAACGACGACAGGGACAACGGGCAGATTCCTGAACGAGATCATGTCGTGAGTAGGCATGGCATGATGCGGGCTTGGAATCTCACTTCTTGTTGTATTTTGCTTGATGCTCCTTGGATGGCATCTTCATCACGACGGCACCGGGGGCATCGGGTTTATGTCTGTGGGTGTATGCTTAGTTTCTTGTTGCACGAGGACGTTGTAACAACATACAGGGGGCCTTTGGGCTTTGGCTTTGGGGCAGCACCATAGAACGAGGAGGGCGGTATGAACTTCTTCGCCGAAGCAGGGGAGTTTATCGAAGGACTGGAGCTTCCGACGCCTTCTTGAGATGCCCTGCGGGCCTCCACAAGGAACGAGGTTCGAGATTGTGAACTAGATGCCTCACTATACTCCGGGTCGACCGGGAGCTCCGCAGCCTTGCCTACGATGGTGGGCAACTCTGCGCGAGAAATTTCATTATCCAGTTCAATTTCTCGATTCCCAATGAAGGTCCGATAGCTGGTGTATAGCGGTAAGCCGTCCCATTTCTTCGTGCCAAGGCTGATCCGAGCATATAAGCAAGATATCTTCCACGACCGCTGCAGTCTCCACTCACACAAGACCCGCATCAGATAGCAACGTGAGTTTCTCGCCTTCGTGCATGACGAAGCCATCTCCGTCCCACGTCTTGTGCTTCTTCTGCTGTGGTTTCCGCCTTTCCGCCTGTGAGCTGAAGGCTCACAACCCGCAGGCAATGGACTTACCAGTTGGCGGTCCAATACGTGTCTTTGCTGTGCGTTTTGGTCGGTGTCTTCGCAGAAGATACTAGATTGACAGCTTCCAGAGCGACGGCACGTTTTTCAGATGCTACTGGGGCAGGCGCGTTATATGCAGGGTTTCTGTCGCCATTTAAGGTCTTCGGCCGCAGAGGAACAAACTGCCTCGCCGCGCTGAGATGAGAGGAGGTTGTGTGTGCATCTGGCAAACCGCCACGACCAAAGCATCTGCCAGAAAGAAAGTCCTCACGCGACAACCTGTGATCAATCTCGACCTCACGGCTGCCCACAGTGAACTCCGAGCCCTCGGCTAGTTTATGCGTTCCTTCCACGCCATGAGGCTTGCCACTCGCAAGTCTGTATATGCACTCGTTATGAGCTCTACGAGTAACAAAATTTGCCCACTCACTGCCTGTTGTCAGAGTCGTATAGGGTGCACTTGTTCCCGCTCACGACTAATACCGCGTCTCCATCCCATGTCTTGTGTTTCTTGTACTGAGGATTCCTCCTAGTTTCCAGGAGTTCCAGCCGCTGTACCGCACATGTCCCAGCATTGACAGAGCTCACCACTGAACCATCCAATACTGGTCTCCCTCCATGGCCGAAGGCCCAGACGCGGCGCCATCGTCTTCTAATGCTTGTCGCTTCCGGCTCACGAAGTTCGGGTCATGATAGTCAGACTTGCGCTTAGTGGACGTAGATGCAGTAGGGCTCTGAAATGCAGGCATCTATGCAGTCACTAGCTGGATGAGTAGAGGAAGCAGAGCACGCGATGTGGTGGCTTTCGGGCAAGCTGTGGCGCTGCTCTCTAACCGACGCGTCGCGACGCGCCGGACGCACACGTGGTCGCGTCGCCACTTGTCTTTACTGGCATCGCTCAGAGTCAGTCTCACAAGTACAGTGTATGCGTCACTCAAGGTGCAATTCATCCCACTCGGCCTCTGGATTCTTCTCGTATACAACCAATGTAGTAAGAGGAACAACAGACCTGCTTCTGGGGGCACCGCTTGGTTCGTATCGACGAATGCATGGGGCAAACGAGCGGCATAATAATCATATGTATAAGTACTCAGTACACACATCACGCGACAGACCCCGAAAGTCACTATAAACGCAGAAGAAGGCCGCTCATCTCACGCGAACGGGTATTTTGACCTGTCCAGCCTCGAGACCGCAGGCCGTGCCGGGCTTGTAGGCAGCGGGGGACGGGGAGGCGCCGGGAACTCTGCCAGTGTCGACATCAGCTTTGTCGGTGCCTCGTCTCCTGCACGAAATGGTTCAGTCTGACATCTACAGGCTTATCTGCTAGATAGACTCACCGTTGCCGCTTGAGGAGTTGAACGCTCTAGCTCTCTCCGAAACCAGTGTGCTGTTCCTCGGTCCACGAGGGCCAGCGCGGATAGGCATAGTGTTCGATCTACTGAGATTACCTGTCTCGCTCGGCAAACGCGACGTGGGCGACGTCTCGGTGGGCGTCCGCCATCCCCGTTGCCAGTCCTCAGGAGGCGAAGGAAGTTGCGGGGAACCTCTGGCGGGCGACACTCCCTCCTCTGCAAGTGGGCTCATCAACTCTTTCTGCCGGCGGGCAATTGGTGACGGTCCCGGGCCAGGTTCCGGCACCGCAGGTAGCGGGCCGAAAGTGGACATCGGTCGTGGGGCAGCCACAGTCGATGCGCGTCGGTTGGCAGCCGGGTGCGCAGGCAGGCCAGACAGGCGGTTCAGAGACCTGACTGGTGACGGCGCCGAAGAGACGTCCGGACTCGCTGGCATGGGAGGACGAGCGCCGAGGGGCCGAGAGAGTGGCGGCATGGGCGGGCGTGAGCTCACCGTTCCAGAGCGACTGCGTGAAAGTACGGGAGGTGCCGGTGGTTGGCGAGGAGGAGTGGCAACCGGTGTGGGAAGAGGAGGGAGGGGCCCTGGGGTCGAGGAGCGGCCGATACTGGCGAACGCGCTGGTGCAGCGACGATCTCGAACTCTGGTTCCGGGGGCGAGAAAGGTGTCGGCACAGTCGCAGGCGCAGCTGAGCGCATAGCAGGGGTAATGATCTCGAACTCAGGCTCAGGGGGTGAGAAGAGATCGGGAGTTGCTGGGCTGGGTTCCGCGACGACCACCCTGGGCATCTCTGGCACACGCGCAGAGCGTTCCGTACTCAGGACTTGTTCACGAAGTTCCAAGTGAGTGAACGTCGGTCGCCTGCGTGTGGGAAGCGTTGCTAGAACGGATGGCTGCGTGGAGCCAAGCACTTGCGCGCGCAGCTCCATGTGAGTGTACCTTGGCCGCCTGCGAGTGCTCGCCACTTTCGAGGGAACCAGAGGGGTCTCGATGGTATCCCACGATCCAGGATACACTTCGATATGAGGATACACCGAGGGGTCTGAACACGCAAACGTCAGACATGGTTCTCTAGGCACAACGAACCACTCACAGATGACCAAATGAGGATATTGAGATACGACAGACACCTTACCGCTCAACTCCACCTCAACGGTCGCCTGCGTGACCGAAGATACCTCAGGGTAGATGGAGAAGTGAGGATACGCGGGCGGATCTGCTAAGGTGTGAGAATGCGTACTGCGAACTTGTTCAGCACACTCACAGGGGCAGACGTTGGGGTACAATGCGGGAAGCTGTACGGTGATCACGACGCCGAGCCGCACCACTGGAAGGGGCCGTCGGGAGACAGGCGAGAAAGGCGTGAGTTCTCGCGCGTTCCTGGGCAGAGGCGGTACAGGCGGAGCACCGCGCTTCCAAGACGTCTTGCGAACATGGAGAGACCTAGCGGAGGGCCTCAACGACAGTGCCTGTTTGGGTGCTACGACCGTCATGGTATGGAGGGAAGCAGGCTGCGTCGCAGGGTAGATAGTTTCCAAGTTCCAGGGGTATACCGCTGGGTCTACAGGTCAGGAATGTGAGCAACGCAGCGACCATGATGTCTAGCTTCATATGGAAGCACCCACAAATGTCGAAGACCGGATACTGAGGGGCCAATTTCAAGGGCACACCGCTGCCGTTACGTCCCTGTTGCCTAGAAACTTCAGGGTATATTTCCTTCAAGTTCCATGGGTATACAGCCGGGTCTGTCAAACGTGTTAGAATGGATTTGACCAACACGAAGCAGCATACAGGATACTCACAGATGTCGAAAGCAGGGTATTCCTTAGGCAGCTTTACCACAATATCTCCGGCCGTGTTGCTACCAGTCGCCAGCCCGGAAACAGGGGGATCTATGTAGTGTACGTTAGAGAAGCTTGACTCATCACCCAGAACGGAGAGACTAACAGATCTCAAATACCGGGTATTGCAAACGCACGCCGACTGAGACAGCCAATTTGCTGACCCCTGAGGCCGATTCCGCAGTAAGTGATGGGTAGATACTCTCCAGATTATATGGGTACACAGAACGATCTGTATTTGTGTCAGCGATGCCAGTTATCGAATTGCAATAGAACTCACAGATCTCGATGGTCGGATAGGACGCCTTGAGCAGCACATCAACGCCAGTGCTCTGCTTCTCAGACGTAACATGAGTTGCCGGATAGAGGTCATCGAAGCAGTATGGGTACACAGCAGGATCTAGTCATGCAGACATTAGCATCAAGATGTCACATGAACAGCTTTGCGACCGCGGACTCACAGATGTCGATAGCAGGATAAACCAAGGGGAGGCGCACTGTAATCGTGGAAACAGAATCTGGCCGCTTGCTAGTATCGACAGCAACGAGGCGATGAGATGGAGAGACCGTAGGGTAGATGACCAGATTAGGGTAGACCGGAGGGTCTGAGGAAGCTTGTGAGCCTCTATAGCGCAAAGATGGCAGCAGAATACATACAGGGCTCGATGACAGGATACGATGTCGGGAGGCGTGTCGAGATCACCTTGGTGTCGGGGCCGGGAACTCGGAGGGCGGCGGGATAGATATTGAAGGACGGGTAGACAGCTGGATCTGTCAGGTCGTGATTAGCAATATAGAGGATGGAGTATAGCAATCGTTCTTACAAAGGTCGAATATGGGGTACGCAGCGCCAGAGCTCACCGCGGGTGTGCCGAGTTTGCGATCATCGAGAGTCAGGAGTGCCGGGTAAATGTCGAAGGAAGGATACACCGCGGGGTAGATGTCCAAGACCGGGTAACCAAGAGTGGTACGAACCGGCTCGGCGGACCTGGGCACCTCCGAAATCGACGTGGATGAGGCGTATGGCCAGACCTGCTTCCACGGCTCTGCCTTCGGCTGCGTGGCCGCCGGAGGAGGGAACACAAAGTTCTGCATCCTCGTCACCGCCTTCTGTTCCGCGATAGGCACCTGGACCGTCTGTGCTTCGTCGACGTAAGGCCAAACATGCTGCCAAGACGATGCTCTCGCCGCATCATAGTAGGGGTAGACCAAGTTGTAAGGCTGCGGGGCCGAAGGAGGGCGCCTGGCAATGGGTGAATGCGGGACGCTGGATGCCCCGCGCTCGCCAAGATCAGGCGACTGAGGCCGCGAGAAAACGAAGGGAGATGGCGGGAACGAGGCGGGCGGGCCCCAGGACGTCGCGGTTGAGGGCGTCGCAGGTCGGCTGGAAAGGCACCGTGCAGCGATATCGACGGATGGCGCATAGGGAGAGCTCAGAGGAGACGGCGGGAAGGAAAGCGGAGCGCCCCAACTGGTCGCCGTGGATGGGGTTGGTGGGACATCTTCGAGCATACGCCATGCGATATCTGGTGACGGAAGACGTGACATGTACGAGATCGGCGAGAAGGCGTAGTATTCGTCGTCAGGGCCGAAAGACGTGCAGATAGAAGGCGTGAGACAGACGGAACCCTCGTTACGGCGATCCAGATGAACGGAAGGAACGCGATCCCAGGATATCACAGACTCAAGGTCGTACTCCGGAGGTCCGACGGAGGAGACAGACCAAGCATAATCGTCCAGGTTCAGCTCGAAGTTGAGCTCGGTCGTACTGGCGGTCGGAAGGTCCTCCATGGTGTTAGGCATATTGGCAGGATCAAGGCTTGTCTGTCCCGTTGCCGCCAGAGGGCTTCGAGCCGCTGCGGTTGCACTCAGGCGCCACGAGTGGACCCGGCTGTCAATGTCTTTCTTGGCAGTCGCCGGTTCATCCTCTTGAACGATTGGCGAGAGCGATTGCAGTAGGGCAGCCTGTTTGGCAGTCTGACTGGGAGGAGACTCATCGCGTGGAACTAGCTTAGAACCTGAGCGAACCGACAAGGTGTCAAAGCGGTCCAAGAGGGACAGCTTCTTGATGTTGCGACCAGCAGCCTTGGCAGGTTGCACGACGGATACCATGTCGGCTTGGTCATCCAGGGGTTCGTTGATCGACGTTTGGCTATCCCCACGCCAATGCGAAACAGACTGCGCGCGCGAAGGGGTGACAGACTGAGGTACGTCTGCATAGTCGCGGCGAGACGATGCCAGCCAAGCGTCATACCACCGGGCTTTAGACAAGTCAATGTCGAACTCTATCTGGCCGCTGATGGGTAGCTGTTGCGGAGGTAGAGATGGGGAGCGAGCGTCGAACAAGTGTGCCCAAAGAAGAGGCCATGACTCGTCGGACACACGGGGGGTCAGAGAAAGACCGCCGTGCGTCGTGTGTAAGTACACACACAGGCCCGAGATGCTTGGGAAGCTGAATTCCCGCGCGATGGCGCCGAGCTGACTGTTTAGCTAAACATGGGTATTAGTGCACTGGATCACACAGCAGAAATGGCAGCTTACAGTCGGATACAACGGCATGAGAAGCCCACCGGACAGACGACGCGAAGGGCCAGACGAGAGGGTGTGACCGAGGTGTCCATGCTCCCTAGTGAAGGAGACAGGCGGCAGCACGACCACTAACCACTTGATGCCTCTCTGTACGACTCGCTCCCTTGACTCGCGGATACCGGAGTTGACGTACGTAACCGACGAACGTTTGCGGTGAAGAGTCCCGAAGGGAGAGTCGATCACTGAGGGAGCTTGAGGAGGCAAGAAGGGTTCCGTCTCCAATCCAGCCATATTCTGCGCGGGTTGAGCCTGATGGGATAACGTCTCGTAGTCCGTGTCGGGGGGNAGTGAGAGGGTGTGCGGGACGAGGGAAGTCATATAGATAGGGCTTCGGGGGAGGATGCCCAGAGGGCATGGGAGCTGTCAGATGGGACATTAGGCAGAACGGCGCGTAGATAGGGTTGGGCTGAGAGAGCGAATGGGTCGGGAACCGCGCTGTCTAGCAGCACGAATTACGGCAGGGAGGAAGCACACCGAGAAGGATATGCGACAAACAGAAAAACAAACGAAGGGGGTCTAGAAGGGGGAACGAAGAAAGGCGGGTCTGTCGAGGAGGAGAGGTGGTATATGAAGCTGTGGAGGACGAGACGGGAACAGAGATGATTGGATCACAGCATCAGACAGGCGGTAACGAATCTCCAGGGGCGACGGCGACAAACCCTGAGCAGATGATTCCGAGGAGCAGCTAGAGAAAGTAGGCCTGCTTTCTGGCGCTGCTGCCCTGGTGTGGAGAGTGGACGAGGGGAAGAGGAAAGGAGAGCTTGGATGGCTTGAGAGCCTGTCTGCTTAACTTTGCTTCACCGTAACTTAATTCCCTTCCCGTTCCGGAGCCGGTGGCCATGGCATCGTGGGCGCCAAATGGGCGCTTGCAAGCGCTGATCGCTGCTCGTCCCGATTAGGAATGCCATCACCGAGGACGCCAGCCACGTGCTCCGTACACTGTGCCCCTTGCAGCCACTCGTCCGCGCGTCTGTCTTGAGCTTGATCTGTACTTGCAGTGCGGCGCAATGGAGAGCAGACTCGCTCAGTTCGCATCCTTGAACCAGAAAGACAAGGCGACTGCATACCAGTCTCTCCTCTCAGAGATCCTCTCTCGTGACGATCAGTCCAATCTAGCCGCTGATATCCACACCCTCATCGACAATGTCGTCAATCAAGAGAGCATAGGCCTCGTCATTAGTAGAAGCATCTTGTCCGAGCTCGTCAAGGCCCTGTCAGAAGGCAAGGTCAAGGACACGGACCTAAGGAAACAGATCGTAGAAGATACCTTGAGCATCGTGCAACCACGGATCGTAAGCTATGAGGAGCAGGTGAGCAGCCGCCACAATTGCGGTCCCAGGATGCTGTGGCGCTAACAATGCACATATAGGTAAATTCACTACGCTTCCAACTGGCGGATATCTTGGAGGAAGAAGAGCAATGGAGTGATGCCGCAAGAGTGCTTATGGGCATCTCACTGGACTCTGGTCAAAGGTGAGAGACATAGTATCTGCCACTCGAGTAGGTATACATATCCGACATTACTACAGGTCGCTCCCCGATGAAGACAAATTCCGCGTCTATGTTCGCATAGTCCGTCTGCTGCTCGAAGAAGAAGACTCCGTGGAAGCAGAGCGATACTACAACCGCGCTGCATTGCTTGCGCACAACGCGACCGACAAAGTTACACTACTGCAGTTCAAGCTCTGCCAGGCGCGTATCAGCGACTATGGCCGGAAGTTCCTCGAGGCTGCTGGTCGCTACCACGAGCTCAGCTGGGAGGCCGAGATTGACGAGGATGAGCGCAAGCATATGCTGTATGTCCCTCTCCGATACTATTACAGCATAGCTAATGACCGTCCCTCGCATCCAGTTCTGCCGCAGTGACATGTGCCATCCTGGCCCCCGCAGGCCCCAACCGATCGCGCGTGCTCGCATCGCTCTGTCGTGACGAACGTACCGCCGAGCTCCCCTCCTTCAACATCCTCCTCAAGATGTTCCACGATCGGATCCTGCGCCCGAACGAGATCAAAGAGTTCGAGGGCACGCTCAAGCCGCACCAGCTTGCCAAGATCGCCATTTCCTCCAACGATCGCCTCGCCTCTGCGGTCGACGAAGACGACCAGGCGAGCGACCCGACCATCAGCACGCGCAAAGGCCCCTCGACCGTCCTTGATCGCGCGGTGATGGAGCACAACCTCCTTGCGAGCTCCAAAATCTACAACAACATTACATTCCGGGGACTAGGCGCCCTATTGGACCTGACACCAGGTGCAGCTGAGACAATGGCGCGGCGCATGATCGAGCAGGGCCGTCTGAAGGGGACGATTGATCAAGTGGAGAAGCTCATCTCGTTCGATGTCTTGGGCGAGGACGACGATGCGCAAGGGAAGGCCGGTGGTCTCGGCGACGTCGAGCAGGTCGAAGAGGACACCGGCGCTCCGTTCACGAAGCGGTGGGACATGCAGATCCGACTGACGGCAGCGAACGTGAGTACCACGCATCCGTCTGTGCTAATGCATGCCTGACTTGACACTGCAGGTCGAGACGATCATTCAACACCTCACGGAGAAAGGCCTCGTGTCATTTGGAACAGTACAAGCATGAGCATGCATTATTATGTACGATGAATGTCCTTCTGCTAGCGGCTGCTGATAGAAGTCCATACGGGGGAGTGTACGATGTGTAAAACAATACATAGCATCCTGGACACATAACATAGCGACCTCTCACTCCTGGTCACCACCGCCACCCTCCTCTTCCCGCTTGCGCTTCTTCTCGCGCTCGCGTTTCGTCTCCATTTCGTGCCACTCGCCTTGAAGCGTGGACAGTCTGGGAGAGACATGAGCATCGTTCGACATGGAGGCTGAGAAGGTGCGACGTACCCGACCGGCGCCGCAGCGAACGGCTGCTCCTGGTTGAAGTATGGCGCTTCCAGGGCTTGTGCTGCTGTGATACGGCGCTCCGGATTATAGGTCAAAAGTCGTTCAGCCAAGTCCAAGCCAGCGGGTGTAAGCCATCTGGATGCATCGCTGTCAGATCATGGGGGCATACTCCCAAATTGCGCATACTTACTTCTTGAACAGCTCCCTGAACCGGTTTGGGATGTCTTCGGCTGGTCGCAGGAGTTCGTACCAGGGAAGGCTGGTGATCCCCGGCCATTCTTCGACTGTAGGAGTGCCCATGATCTTGTATACGACGTGTACTTGGTGAATCTCATCTGCGCCCTGGAAGACAGGCTTCTTGGTGAAGAGCTCCAGCATGATGCACCTGAGAAGTAGTAAGCATCGGGGCTTCGGATAGATCAGCGATGACAGCTCCTACCCAGCACTCCACATGTCAACTTCGGGACCATATACAGTCGCACCTAAGAGAAGCTCGGGGGGACGATACCATTGTGTGATCACACGGTTCGTGTAGTCACTCTTCCGGCGCTTCTGGTAGAACCGCGCGAGACCAAAGTCGGCCAGTTTGAGTTCTCCGCGATTGTTGACCAGGATGTTGGACCCTTTGATATCACGGTGGATGACACCCTTGTGATGGAGATAGGCTAGCCCCGCGAGCATCTGCCGGCAGAACGACTTGAGATGCGCTTCCGTAAACTCGAATTGAGTTTGCGATAAGACGCCCGTGAGGTCATGGTCCATATATTCGAACACCATGTAGACGTTGCCTAGGACAATGGTGAGCCCTTTAGAGTTATAAGATTAGAGTAAACAAGCGACTTACCCTTCGATACAAGCATCTCATAGAGTCGCACGACGTTATCGTGCCGTAACGACTGCAGAAGCTTGACTTCTCGCATAGCTGTGACTGGAAAGCCATCCTTCTCCGATTCCATCCTGATCAGCTTCAGGGCGACCATGCGCCCATTAGCGGTGTTGCTAGCCTTGAAGACCTTGCCGAAGGTACCAGAGCCGACTTGCCCTAGAACGACGTACAACTTCTCCTGGCTCCCGACGTACTGTGGTGCCTGTGCCGCATTCCTGCGGTCCCCTTGCTGACCACGCCTAGGCCGCCCTTCCGCTTCTGACGAACGGTTGTTGCGCTGGGCAGGAGTTTGGTAGGGGCTCTCCTCCATGTCGTTTGAAGATAACCGGCCATGCGGCCCTCGCCTACGTCTCGGAGAGGCAGGTCGACTAGGCGAGCTGTCCCCACTAAGGCGAGTGGTCTGCAATTCGGGAGAGTCAGGTTGCGGCGTTGGGGCGCGTTGTCGTGAACGACTAGGGGGAGGTGGTGGAGTGTCCTCTTCGTCTCCTGGGAAGAACATCTTGAGCGAGCTGCTGGCTTGCCCGATCGGCTTGAAACCCGCTTTCTTCCCTGACGTCGAGCTCGAGGTGGAACCAGCAGGCCGTATTCCGACGGACGGTGAAGGAGATCTGCGGTGAGGAGAAGGGACTCTGGGGGGTGGCATGGATTGTGAGTCTGAGGTGCTCGGCCGCTCAGGAAGCCCAGGGAACAGCTGAAGACATAGACAGGAATCAGAAAACTGAGAAGTGGCAACTCATAAGGCGACGTACATCCGATAGCTTGCCATTGGAACTCTTGTTTCCTCCTTTTCCTTTCCGGCTCTGGCCATTGCGGAAACTACCTTTGGCAGGCAAGAGGATGTCTTTCATTGTTGTAGCCGGTGGCAGCCTGTGCTTCGCCTTGGGACGCTCCTTCGGGCTTTGCGTGGGGCTCCTAGACCGGCTACGACTGTAGCTCGATACGGAGGAGACACTTCTTCGCCGTCCACGTCCACGACTACTCGCACTCCGAGGGGAGGACATCGGAGATCGAGAGTACCGTCTATCGCGGCGAGGATCACGTCCACGATGTCTATCGGAGTGACTTGGACTGCGGCCCCCTCGAGGAGGGCTATCATCACGTCGTCGGCGCTTCGGGGTATCGAGAGAGCGTGAACGGCTTCGATATGATCGGCGGGAGTAATACGAATCTGCTGGGGAACGGGAGCGACCAGGCGATGTTGAACGACGCTGACGACGCTTTCCTGTTGATGGAGGAGCAGCCTTCTTGGAAGAACCAGAATCTCTACGAGTCCAGCTGCGAAATGAATGAGCACTATAGCATATACCGCATGAGCAACACACTGACTTGTTCAACTGGCTGTCATCGTCTCGCCAGTTGCGCTTTTGCCGGTTGCCGTTGCTGTTGTTGTTCGCGTTTTTCTTACTCCCTTTACCCTTGTTCTTCGACTTATTGGAATGGTTATTCTGATTCCGTTGGTTGGAATTGGGACCATTGTCTCTGCGACCTGGCTGCCACGAGGCTGCTGGTTCCCAAGAGCGATCCTCGCGATGAGAGGTCTCGCCGTGCCCGGAAGACCACTGACGAGGCGGCTCGTCCCAAGCATGCGACGTTGAAGAAGACTTGCGAGATTCCCAGCCGTTGTCTCGTTGCCATTCCCGCGGCGGCCCTTCCCTACGATCCTCCCTCCAGTCATTTTCATGACGAGAATGCCCGCCATGGTGACTAGAACGACTCTCTGATCGGCCATAGCCGCCAGCGCGGTCGTCGTGCCGGTGTCCAGGCGTCCATCCAGCGGAGTCCTGTCAGAAATGAGCTGAACTGGCCTGGTCGTGGCTCCTGGGCCGCGTGAAAATGAAAGTATAGCGTACGTCGTTATGCCCATGCCTCGACCAACCCTCTCCTTCTCGCGCTTCATTAGACTCTCCCCGTCGCTGCTCATCTCGACGGTCATACGCGTATCGTTCAGGTGTGTCGGCAGTACGCCAACGGTCGTCGGTGTCGAACCGGCTGCGCGACACAGAGTCCTCTCTTCTCATGTCGTGGCCGTTGCGGGATGGTCTTGGTGAATGTTGAACGTTGCGGTCTTGTTGAGTGTGTGAGCCTGACAAGGCTTCGCTGACGGAGACTCGTGATGCCAAACCTGCACTGGATGCCCCCTCGTCTATTCCCGGACTCTGTCGTCTTGATCGCTTGCTTGTACTCATACAATTTGCGAGGGTGAAGTCGTGCGAGGTGGTGGCAGGAGGCGAGATGAGCGTCGAGTTGGACGCTCACGTTACGTGGGCCGTGACGCCGCAAAGTCAAAGGTCAAGGGTTTCCCCTCCAGACACACCCGAGCCAGCTCAAAACGGGCGAATGCAGGCTCTATCAATCTTACAGATACAGTCACTTGCGTCTCGGTAACGTGCGGGAACTGCGAGGAAAGAGAAGACACGGAAGAGTCGACATGGGTCAGCAGAACGTCTCAGCCGACGTGCTCTGACAAAATAACTACAATACTTACATAGGAAATCCCGCAGGGTGTAGTGTCGCACGGCCGTGTGTGTGAATACAGAATGCTCAGAGCATCAAAGTACCGGACGCGGCAGGGTGAGAGGAAAAGCAGCGTCCACAGGCAAGCGCGAGGTTGTGGTACAAGCGTGAGCTTGTCGCACCGCCAATCGAAGAGTCAGAGAAGCATTCTAGTCCCGACCAGCATCAACGCAAATGTACATCCTACGCCTCTCGTAATCCTGAGAAATACTCGTTGTAAAAGTTACCCATACCGTGTCAGGACTGCACAAGGGCTGAGCTGGCTGCTGAAGATCGCATGGCGGTCTACCGCAAGTTCGTTCCGAACCTGACTCGTCGGTCGGCGCCGGAGGCATGTGTCGCCGCGGACCGCTTGCATCCACTACACGCAAGTTCATACCAACCCGCAGATCAACATGACCCGGACCTCTTCACCGCATACCCAGGCAAAGAAACCGAACGACGGAATAGAATAAGTAGTATACAAATCATTGATATACAGGAGAAAAGGGAAAATCCACCATGATGATACAGATAGAGCAGCGGCTGTCAGCAAGCCGTGCTGAGGGACCGTCTATTCACTGGAGAGGGCACTGAACAACACCTTCACCCGGTCCGCCGTTCTCGGCCATCTGACGAGCCAGGCGGTAGTACAGCAATAGGTTCGAGAGCTCGCTTCTCGACGTAGCGGCTTCGGCATTGCGTCTCATTATCGAGTCGGCTTTATCAAGTCGGGAGAATCTGCTCGGGCCAGACGTAGGTGCAAAAAGCTGAAAAAGTCGACGTCAGTCAATATCTTGTCAGATTTAAGCAATGGCCAGGGAGAAACGCACCTTAACTGTTGTGTCGATCCCGCTGACGGCGACCAAAGGCAGGTATGGGTGCCCTTCGATGACATTGACAACGGTCCCATCACCTTCAAGGATGTCGTGGAGCTTGCCAGTGTCCTTCTCCCACATGAACCAGTTACCGTCGTCAGACCCAGAGACAACAAACTCGTCCATCGGGCCTAAGAAGTTTACTAGATTTTATACAGCATCAGGACCCTGGCTCTCGTTGACGTTGCGTTGAGTAGTAGAGTGAGCGTACCGTCTTTGACTGTCTCCACATTGCACGCTCCCCGGTAGCGCAAGCGAGGCATGATGGTCGGTAGCTTGCTGTATTGGTCCTGACTATCCTCCTCATGCTCTTCGCTTTCATCTTCCTCATCCTCCTCGACGTCTTCACGTGTGTCAGGATCCCCTTCATGCGGAGCATCTTCGACAACCGGTCGACGGGTCCGCGGGGGAGATGGGGTGCTCTCGGCTCTTATCCGGTCAATATCTTCATCCATCATGACATCTTCGTCAGCCATGCCTGTATCAGAGCCACCGACGCTTTGTGGACGCCGTGAACGTCGCCTCGAATTTGGACGTAGAAGTGCAGACTCGGTAGATGCCATGCTCGTTGGCTGGGGGTCATCCTTGGTTGAATAGAGATATACAGAATCCGAGCTGTATGCTATTGCAGATGAAAGCTCAGTACGGCACACATAACAATTCAGAGTGAAACGTACACAGAAGTACTTCATGCCCGTTGCTTGAGGCCATCCTCGAGCCGGTAATATGTTCAAGGCCTCTGCGCTCGTGCTCGCCGCGCGTTAAGCGGCCAAACCTACGAACACACGTAGTGACTCCGCCGTTGTCAGGGGGTTGTCCCCACTCTTCGCAGAAATGACGACCGAGATGTCTCCTGTCGAAGAGATAGCCCTGCTCCGTTTGAGCAAACACCCAATGGACAGCATATAGACCTACTCACATATGGTGACGATCCTGCGACGACAAATTGGTACGGCGTTAATGGGGAAAGCGACAAGGTCGAGAGCTCATGGTTGAGTTGCACTAACGGCGCAGGGCAGGAATCCGATGAACATGTGTGTGGGACTCGCAAGTCGTGCTGGCGGACTGATCCATCCTAGATTGCTATTGATCACCGTGAACGTACGGGCTGCTCCAGGTCCCTGACGTACCTCCGCAACGGTGAGAAACAAGTCTGGGCTGTCCTCCGTAACGATCCTCTTCACCCGGCCATTGTGACACCTGAGTATCCGTATGGCGGCCTGACGAGCATGATATTCGGTTTCGCCACGATCCCCCNGGATGCCCGGGGGCCTTCTCATGGTCGAATACCCGGACTTGGCTATCCCCGGCGACTGTAGCACTGTTCCATGAAGCGTAAGAGAGCGTGCACGTCAAGCAAGCGCATTCACATACATACGAGATGATTGAGGCAGCATTTGGGCATTGAAGATGTTCGCGCGATGCCCAGTATGTATGACAGTGTCGCACACGAAGGCATAGTCCTGTTCCGTATTCTCCGAATCTAGTTTCCATAGCCGAACCCTGGTGGTAGTGCATACTGTGTAAGCGGGTAGTCCCAAGCTTCGGGTTGTCAACGGCCACATACGTCGTATCATCACCACTGCTTATGAGAACGCTTCCTGCCCGTGCCCACGATAGCGCGTTGACGCAACCAGTATGCCCGGTGGTTTCGCTGCCAAGGACGTTCACCCGGTCCATCTTGCCACTGAAGAACGAAGATGACAGAAGGCCATCCTTCCATTGTCGAGAGCAGCTTTGAGAGAAAGGAGACGAATACACCGCAGCAATTCTGTCAATAGGTCCTACGTGCATGTCTCTGTATAGGAGCGTTGGTTCATGAGAGTCCTAGTCGAGGTGTCTACGAGTACCATGGCGCTTATGCACGATCGACTATTCAAGAACTTGCCTCGGCCGCGACGCACATCGATGACATCATCACAACATCCGTAGCATTATCCGTGAAACCAGAACGTGATTCCGTGCCAGTGAATGACTAAGTGATGTACATGTAGGTATCAAACAGGCGTGAAAACAATGGCATCCAATCATGAGCGCAAGGGTCCAATCCTAATAAGCGAGCTAGCCCTCTACTTGGCAAGGGCGAAGCCCACCGCATCTCTGCCGTGGTCGTAGACCGTGTAGTACTTGCGAAGGAAGACGTCGCCTGATAACATTTCAGCCACTGGTAGCTACTGGATGTCAGACTAGTGCACTCACCAACAATCCAGAGAGAGCCACCGTCAGGCATGTTGATGTCGATGCCCGTGAATGATGACATGCAGGTGCCTTGCACTTCCAACACGTAGTCGGTGCCCTTCAGGACGTAAGGGTTTCCGCCGAAAGTGAACGTCAGGTCGGGCAGGTTGGGGACCTTCGCGCAATCGACGGTATATTGGCCGTTCCAGGACTTCTTGGCGCCGATCTGAGTGTTAAGCATTTCCGCCATGTCCGTGGGGAGAGCAATCAGAGAGGTACCTGGCGCGCCCGAGTCAGCATTGGTCTAAAATGACGTGACAGCCCAGAACGTACCGGTATCGATCGCAGCGCCAGTGTTCTCGAGCTCCAGCTCATCATCACCCAGGGCGACCTTCTCGAGTTCAACCTCCCAGTAAGCCTTCCGCCTGACGGGAACGTAGCTGATCTTGCCGGTGTATGCACTGTCGTCGATACCACCAAAGATAGCCTCGCCACCATCGTCCTCCGAGCTTCCTAGCCGGAAGGAGAAGACAGGAGAGTCTACCAGCTTCTGGTTCATCATGTTGTAGAAAGGAGGAACGATGTGGTTCACAGAAATCGTGTCATATCCCAATCCGAGGATGCCATCGAATCTGACGGATTGTCATGAGCACGGAACATGACTGCGGTCACGCTAGAGCTACTTACTTGCCAAAGGCGAAAGCCAAACCAGGTTCCTTGGTAGCTTCAGCAAAGTCTTGGTTCTGAATGGTGATGTCTCCGATGGTCAAGACATCTCGTGAGACGAAGCCTTCCATGGAGCCAGAGCCATACTGGATTGAGAACTCGGAGCCGTTGGCCTTGTAAGTGGATGACGCGGTCGAATCATACTTGCTGTGCAGGAAGCACGCGATAGAAGTACACTTGGTGCTTGGGACCCACAAGTTACTCGAACTACGCGGTGTTGTTAACCCTCTAGCGTCTTCCCATTGGGACAAAGTAGCTTACCCAGTATCGAGTACAACCTTGAACTGTGGATGGTATGAGTATCACACGCATTAACCAACCGTGGGACTTCGACGCTCACCGATTGAGGAGGTGTACCGAGGGTAATCTCCGCGAAGTACTGGGCGTTCATGAAGTCTTGTGAATCAAGGTGAGCGAATCAACCCGATGCGCGTCATGTGGAGCGTAAGAGACTCACTGCTGAGGGGCACATTGTGACCGCCCTCAGTCGCGAACTCATCCTGCGTCCAGAACAGCTCCTCGCCGTCCTGAACCGCCGGACGTGAGAGGCGCACGTTACGACCGATGCCGGGGCCTAGAGGCATCTGAGAGCCACCGCCATACTTCTCAGCGAGGTATGCGCTCTCCAAAGCCGGGTTGGTAGCTGCTGGAGCAACCTTCTTGAGCCTCAGCTTGTGTACGCCGTCGGCGGCGACAAAGGGGAGGAGGACGAGGGGGGCGAGTCGAGAGAGCAACATGGTGGTCGAAGGGCAACCACGCGTACAGCCAACTTGGGGTAGTTACCCCTGCGGAAGGGGTGACGTTTGTCTCCGCTTCCCTGCGATCCTGCGCCGGCAGACGCCGGCACCATCGGCACTGTGCAAGCATGAACGGCCGGCGAGCTCCGGAACTCCGGCCGTCCATGGACGCGGTCGTCTGACGCGCGTGAGACAGCGTGAGCATCGACGAGCGGCGGGTGCGGCGGCGAGAGCATACATTCGTGCTTCCAACCTCTTTGTTCGTAGAATGCATACATCCCATCTTCTGTCTTGACCACCACAAACTCTGCCATTACACCCTGCAAGATGGCCACAGGGGCACGAAGGAGAAAGTCGACGTCGGCACCAGCTGTGGACATATCAGACCTCAACAACGTCGAACGTCTTATATTTGCGCAAGCCGTGCATGAGTTCGGCGCAAATGCTTGGACGGAAGTGGCAAAGCTACTCTCCAATCACCCCCTTATATCCCGGCCCAAGGGCACATTTACTCCCCAAGTGAGCGACAACGCTCCTCGGATTGAAGTATGGCGGTCTCATGATTGTTACGTGGCGTGCTCCAGTCCTGCCCCATCCTCCACCGGCTTTTAATGGAAGACGCTGGATTGGAATGGTGAGGGACACAGCGTTGTTGTATGCGTCAGCTGTGGCTTATTCGGCCTTGTGCAGGTCGGAATCCGACGTCGGTCCACGATGTGAGTGCTCCGTGTTCTACTGGAATGTCCAGTTGCGAACGAACTTTGCAGCAGAGAAGCATCTCAAACTCGCGCAGAGATACTACGTCGCACGAGTAACAGAATTGAGAGAGCTCATAGCTGCTGAAGAGACTAAGTTCAAGTACGTCTACTTCGGACTAATATCAACCGTGTGACCCTCACGATTTGTGCCTCACAGGACACTAGTCACTGAAATTGATGAGATACGGAGCGGAGCATGGGATGACAAGATCCGTGCATCGGTAGGACTTGCGTCTGAACAGGAGCAGGAATCCCAGACAAAGGAGACGGAGAATGCGCCAGAACTTGAGCACGGAGGCGCGGATGAACCCACGGGAGCTAGCAGAGAGGAAGCTATTGTTGTGGACCCTCAACCTGTTGAGGTGAAGGCTGAAGCCGTAAGTGCATTGTCTGGCCGCACTACGACATGTACCGACATTTGTGACAGGAAGCTGAAGAGCCCGGCGACACAGTAGAAAACGTTGACGAGGCGGGTCAAGAAGAACGTGTCCCCGACACAGACAAAGTGAGTTCTGCCACCTCTACTAATCCTCGCATCGTAACATTGGCCTGTAGCAGGAGGAAGGTTCTGACAACGAAGCTGTGGATGAGTTGATTGGTAACTTCAGCTCAGAGAAACCGCCTCCGAATCCTCAAGAGGACGAACCCCACGCTGCTGGCGGTGAAGACCCCGTACAGGAGAGTACTCAGGAGATGGAAATCGACGAGGCTGACGAGCAAGCGGATCCAGAGGCCCAAGCGACCCCGCAGCCCGCAGACCCTTCACCGGATGAGGGTCTTTTCCAAGAGCCTGATTCGCCAGAAGTGCCCATCAGCGTGACTCAAGAGGCTGCATTTGCATCGCGAGCTGAAGGTAACCAAACTCACCTTCCACCTAAGTACCACTGCTCAGGGCATTGTTCAGGCAAGCGAAAAGCATCGGACGCGGATACGTTCATGCTTGATGCTCAGCGAGATCGGAAGCGTCCCAGAGAAGAATCAGAGCCTGCAGACGAAGATGACGGTACGTCGGCATCGAGGGCCATGCTCTCTCATCCCACATCCTCAACGGCAAGTCCAGTTCCACCAAAGATGCGTCGCAAGTCAGACGCCCCAGTCGTCTCGAAACGGTTCCAAAACGTCATCGGCATGCTGCATTCTCAGATATCGCAGCACCGGTACGGGAACATCTTCCACAATCCCATCAAGAAGACCGAAGCACCCGACTACCATGACATCGTCAAACGACCCATGGACCTCAAGACCATCAAGTCGAGAGTGAAGGACGGCTTGATCTCGAACTCGCTCGAGTTCCAACGGGACATCTACCTTATGTTCGCGAACGCGATGATGTATAACAGACCTGGTTCGGAGATCTACAACATGGCAGAGGAGGTGAGTGACTGCAGTTAACCTTGTGAGCGCACGTCATTGAAATGTATGCGTAGATGATGCTCTCTAGCGAGCGCGAGATCAACGCGTTCCGGCAGACGGAGGGATTCCATCGTATGTGACGTGTTCATAGTGCAGAGATAGTGCAGAGAAAGGAATCTATATTATCAACATGATGGTATACGGTCCGTATGTATACAGTTACAACAAGATGCTCGCAGGAGTGCACGCCGAAAGTAGATACGAGGTAGGAGATTCGCTCAGAACCAGGGCACGAATGATTCAGTCATCCTCACGAGGTTCAGGGGATTGGTCGCGGTTGAAATCAGATTGGCCACCGTCTGTACGATGGGCGTCGTGGTGGTGTTGAGACTCCCCGGCTGCAAAGCCTATGGAATCGGGAATCAGAGACGCTCGATAGCCCTTGCCACGAATACACATACCTGCTCCCGTTCGATCTTGCATGCCATCGTCTCAGCCCGTTTAACGACACCCTCGATGTTTGTAGCGACGTTGAGCCGGAAGCTCATGTCGATCTGCGGCACCTTGCCGCGATGGTGCTGGTGCAACCAGGTCATCACCTCGTCACGTGCGAACAAGCAGAGCTGGTGCTCGAGTTCGTTCTGTAAGTCGTTGAGATACGTCGATCAGCTAGGGTGTAGCGGGTAAGATGGGGCAGAAATATACCTCTGGCTCCGTGAGGCAACGTCCGATCGACATGATTCCGCATGCCAAAATGCCTTCCGTGAGGATGGGTCCGAGGAAGTGCTGCAGATTTGGGGTGAACCGGAAAGGCACCGCGTCCGCCGACATGAAATACGGAGCTTGTGGTGTGAGACCTACGGACAATTAGAGTTAACGAAACGATCTCTGCCACGAGGGAAGCGGAGTGTGGCATTACCTGGGAGGATCTCGCTCATCGCAATCTGCCCGGTGGACCTCGACCAATGGAACCTTGACGGCAAGCGACTTCCAAGACAGATGAGGTACGTCATGAAGCTGGAGGACGCTAGTTGCAGCGCGAACTCCTTCCGCATACGCCACAGTTCACTAGGCCCATCCATAGTCTTGATCATGTACTGCAAGGACGGTCAGAACGAGCTAAAGCAACAGATACAGAACACGTACGCGAGTGAGCACATCCTCTGGGCACGACTTCGCGACCACATCGTCTAGGAGTTCCTTCTTGAGCAGCTGGTATTCTCCCTTGTTGGGCTAGATATCGTCTTAGCAAACGAGCTCTCGTTTATTGTCCGAGAACAACTCACCGAACGGCCATTCCTCTGCTTGAACTCTCGCATGGCGACCTTGACCTTCTCCCCGATCATCATCACCGGTTCCTCTCTGGCCATCCCTGCATCTTCGCAATGCTGGTCATAGATATCTCCCAGATTGATGTACGAGGCATCGTTCTGCAAGAGCCGCAGATTGGGCGCGCATAACACGGCCGCTGGAAGGTGGAAGTGGAGGTTACGCTTCCGGCTTTCCTTCTTGCGACTGAGGGTGCTGATACGGACACGGATTAGCCCGAGTTGAGTGGCGTTACTCATCAAAAGGATATTTACCCGTTAAGCGTCCGGAAGATCTGGATGGCTCGCTCCTCTCGACGACAGTGGCGACCGGAGGGAAGCTGCACGGCGAACGACGTCGTAGAGCCATCGTGACCCTTGACAGTCAAGCGTCGCCAGCAATAGCCGTGAGAACGGCAGTTCTCGTACTTGGGCCCGAATCTGCGTATCCTCACGAAGTTCTGGTTGTTGTCTTTGTCCTGAAAGCAACGTCAGCAATCACAGACGACGTTAAATGATAATAAGCTGTACTTCGGTGTATTGGCCGGGGACCTCCACCTCGTCGAACTTCGTGTACTGGAACTCGATCAGGTAGTGGCTGAGGTTGTCCAAGGACTGCACCCGAGGGCGAGCGTCGAGGAGCCGCTCGTATTTGTCTCGCCATTGCTGAAGCTTCCTGATGTACTCCAAGAGGGTAGGTTTGCTCTTGATGAAGTCTTCTTCGTAGTCTCTCTACCCAGGTTATGAGCGTTACGCACAATACAAGAAGACAAGTCCACCCACCCGAGCAGACCCAGACAGATTCATAGCGAGGCGAGCTAGAGTAGTAACGGTCTGCGGGTTTAGTTGACCGTCGTCGTCCATGATACCCATCCGCGCGATGTATTGCTATCCCATAGTCAGTTCTACTATATCGAGTGATCAGATGCGAGATGCCTTACCTGCATGCCATCTTGAAGCAGCATGCACGTCAGGCGATAGATTTCTTCCTCCGGCGATGCCTTGAATCGCGTTGCGATCTGTTCAACCACGGTCTCCAAAGTCAGGATGAGCAGAGGGAACGCCGTCTTCAGAATCTGAACAATCTCGTCGACCAGGTCCCATGACTGCCGCGTAGCCAAAGGTATGGAAAGCTCTGGAGGAGCGGGAGCGGGTCTCGGCTGGCCCGTCGAGCCTGAGGTCTGAGCATTTGCACCGTTCTCGTCTGCGTTGCCATTGGCCTTGGAAGTACCTGCATAATCGCTCTATTTAGTGATACGCTCCCAGAATGTGCACTTTACAATCATACACATACCGTCCATGCTTGCCGCCGCCTGCGGATTCGCCCGTGCAGCTGCAGCCGCGGCAGCTTGTGCAGCTTGAGTTGCTTGTCGCTTCACCAAGTTCATGTCTTCTTTGGTCGTACGAAGAGGGAAGAATAAGGCCTATCAAGCAGATGAGTACTGGCGAAGCGGAGTGTCAGAATACAGAAGACGGCGACGGACCTGGGGGTAGAGCTTGGCTAGGTTTAGCAGGATGTATCGAGCTTGCTTGGCTTCCCGCTGGGAGACGGACAGACACAGCTGTGGAATCAGCGTGATCCAGTACCAGAAGGCCGCGTCGCCCTTGTACCGGTCAAAGGCCTGAGAGATCGTGAAGGTACCGTCGTCAACGCTGAGCAGCCACAAGACACGTGTGAGCAATGGCCGGCTCTTCCTGTTCTTGTATAGACCGGCGGCTTGTAGGTAACAGCTGACGGCGTTGGACGCGTATGACATCTCCGTTGGCACCTCCTTGAACATCTTGTCGTTGTACTTGCCCCACGCGGCCCATGCCTTCGCCTGATACATGTCGAGCTGGACTGCCTGTCCGAATGCATTGTTCGCTTCCTCGTTGCGATGCGTCTTCGCATGGAACATGCCCTTCAATGTGTAGAACTCGGCCTTCTGCGGGTTCGAGAAATACATGAGGTTCGTGTTGTTGATGACTTCAAGGCCTGCCTGTAGGTCGCCCGGCTTCTGGTAGTGGCACCGAGCCTGCTCGCGAAGCTTGAGGAAGGCTTCTGAGATCTCGATGTTGGGGAGCGTGTAGATGCGATTGAGAGACGTGAAGCAAACGTCGAGCAATTCGTGCTTCCGTGCGACATGGGCAAAACGGTTGATGATCCAAGCCGTCTCGTGGAATCCTCGATAGCCGAAAGTGTTCGTACTGCCGGCCGCAGCGCTGCCTTGGTTGGAGGGTGCAATCAACGGTATGTAGGCCTTGTTGATTGCATTGAACACGTTTTGCCTCCAAGCCACAAGGTCGCTCCAAATAGAAATGTCGTCACAGACGTTAGGTAGACGCTCTCGCCACGCTTGTAGGAGCATTTTGAGGTCGGATGACTTCTTCTCCAGGTTCTGGGCGTTCGTGGACGCGAGGGAGGCAAAGATTTGAACCGCTTCTTGCAACTCGACGAACTGCTGGAAGTGCTGAAGGAGAGGGATGTGCGCAGCAGAGAATTGATGGGGCAGGCTGACCCATTTGCGAAGCGAGAGCTGCATCGCATCTTCAAGGATCTTGGTGAATTCTGTGTTCTTGTCGGAAGGTGAAGGGAGCTTGAGCAACGCGATGAAGGCCTCGAATACGCGGCGTCGAGGTGTAGCTACGTCTCGAAGGTGGTTCACGTATTCTTCCATCTGAGCCCGCTGATCCACCCAGTCCTTGGTCCGCCAGGCGCTCTCCAGGACGAGATCGTAGTTAGGTTCCGCCTTGCCCAGTTCGAAGAGAATTTCCCAGTGCTGCAATTTCTCCGCTGCTAGTACCCAGTGGTCCTCCCATAGGCAGAATTCCGGCTCCGAGAAGGGCAACACGCCGCTCCGCGTGCGGTTCTGGGCGAGCTCATACATGCCTGACGCCTGCTCCCACATGCCGGCTTGTTCGAACGCAATACCAGCGTTCGTCTCGGCATAGAGCGAACGTCGTCGCCATAGTCCGTAGAAGACATCCTCTTCCGCCAGCTCTGCGTACAACTCGGCCAACGCGTCGTAGATCGTGTCGCGTACAACGAGTTCGTCCTCTCGTACGTACTCGAGGGAGCTCTCGAGCATTTCTGCTGCGATGTGCCAGGCACCAAACGTCTTCGCTAGGTACTTGACCAAGTGCGGTGGCAGGGTCATGGGGGAGGAACAAGCTTGAATGCCGGCGAGGAGCGTCATGATGACGTTCGGCCTCATGTCTGCTTGTTTGAGATGGTAGTCCTTGCTGAGAAGGGTGATCATATGGTGGGTGATATCAGCCTGTTCACGCCTAGACAGGCACGCCCAAGCCGACGGGAAAACTGAAGTCCATACATCGTGAGCGACCTGCCGATCGACAAACAGTAGGCGTTGCATCGGCTTGATGAAGGATGATGCTCTTGCCAGCGGGAAGGGCGGTGTAGACCATCCAGGCTCCAGGTTGCCCCTCCTGCCCGGTGAGACAGTGAGCTCTCCTTCGATTGAGCCTAGAAGAAGATGAAGCGCAAGGAAGATCCAGTTTTGATCGGCCAGAGGCTCCCAACTTTGGACACCCAAGATGTAGACGAGACGGCTATACAGAGACCGAGGAACACTCATGTCAAGCAAGTCGACGAACCGCTCTCGGATTGTGTGGTCCGCAGCACGACAGCCTAGAAGGAAGGGGTGTTCGAGGCGGGTCGTGAGGTCACTGCGGCGAAGCGACGGGTCGGTATAGATATCGTAGATGAGCTCGAGATAGTTGTTGAATAGCACCTCGCCACGTTCTCCACGGGTCTCGAACGCGATCATCTTCTGCAGCAAGCTGGCCTTCTCCTTCATCGTAGGATAGGCATCGCGCTTGTTCATCGCCCAGTCCCGTGCGATGTCCAGCATGTATCGGCAGAGGCTACCGCTCTTGGACTTGTCGACCAGTACAACGAGTGTACTTAGCAACCACTTGCGCTGGTCCCCGAGATGTGCAACGGCGATATGGCAAACCTCCAGGATGGCGATGAGGAGCCGTACCAGTCCATCGAAGGCAGGATTGTTGGAGCTCGAAGACTGGATATGATCCTTAGCGAGCTTGCTGAGCAGCTTCATGAGATTGGAGCAGTAAGGTTCAATACGCTCAGGCGCAACTTGGACAACCGTCTTCAAGACCAGCAAGCAACCGCGCAAAGGTCCAGGTCGCGCACTCTCCGAGCTTCGCAGGCTGTCACCGATCGCGGAGTGTACAGCGGTATGGAACTCGACGAGCTCACTCTGCGAGAGATCTTCCTCCTTAGGCAAGGGGAACAATCGGAGTAGCCGATCCACAATGGGGTAGATAGAATCCTGCAAGATAGGCTCCTCCGAGAACATCCCCTTCCGAACGAGCTTCGTAAGTGCGGGGGCGTTGGCGCGGTACCATGCGTCGTCTCTCTCGGTTGTCACGAGTTGCAACACTTTCGCGCTGCTCTGCGCCAACATCTTCGAGGCGTCGTCGCTGAACTCGTTCTAGGTAAATGTGCGGTCAGATGGAGAAGAGCTATAGCCAGAGCAGAGCCTTACCTGCTCAAGCGCCCGGGAGAAGTAATTGAGCTTGATAGTGACGTCGCCCCACCCCGATGGCGATACCAGGTTGCGCAGGAGCGCGAGAGCACGAGGAACCACGAGTGTCCTGGACTGCACGTCGAGAGGGGTTGTAGCGAGACGAATCAAGTAGCTGACCATGTTCTCGCGGAACACAAGCGGGGTGGTCCATGTCGTTGGGGTCGTCGTTGATGACGACGACGTATCTGCATTGGACGCTGCGGCCGTGTTCTTCTGTTCCCAATCAAATATGACCTGGATGATCTCGATCGACAAGAGCCTCGATTCGATGTTCGAGGTCGGGGTCAGACCAAGCTTGATCAGGTGATTGACGATGTGGGGGATGAAGAGGGCGCGGACAGGGTAAAAGAGGGCCGGCTGGGCGACGATGAGGTAGTAAACTAGATTAGTTTGCGTCGAGTTGACTCCATCTTCGGCAAGGAGTCGCCTTGTCGTTTTCGCCCATTGGGGGACCTCGGATTCGGATCCCTGTAAGCGGAGGAGCACAGGCGCCAGGACATCGAGAGCTTGCTTGACGAGATGCCTGCCTTCCGAATGCGGACCCTTCAGAAGACCGGTCCAGATTCGCAAGATGAACTTGGGGGGCCCTTCGATGACATCGAAGAACCTGGCCGCGAGCATATACGCGGTATGCTTCACAAGCATGTCCTCGTTGGCGGTGTTGATGAAGACGAACGCGCACTTGATGATGTCCTTCTTCGCCTCTTGCAGATAGCCAGAGTAGTGCTGAACCAACACGGTTGTGAGACGTAGCAGTTCCACCTTGACAACGTCATCGGCTCCGGGGAAAGCTGCTAAGAAGGAGGTCGTCTCTGATAAGGCGAGGGGCTGCCATATCCGAGTAAGCACGCGCTGAACGATGTCCGCGTCGACGAGCCCCGTCTTCGTGGGAGAATGGACGGCATGCATGAGAAGCATGGGTGTGACGATGTATTGGAGGAAGAGAGACTTCTGGGTCCAGGAGTAGGAGGGGTCGTCGAACCAGATGAAAAATCTGAAGAGAATGTTCCTGCGGAAGGCCAGGTCTGTGCTGAGAGCGACATGGCGGTAGAGGAATTGTACGACGCTAACGACGTCAAGGGGCTGTCGGCGAATGAAGACGTTGATGAGGTCGAAGAGGATGTCGATGCGGGGCGATTGCTCCAGTGCCTGTTTGAAGATTGAGAGCATCAGGGTATACCTCTGCAGCAGTTCCGCTGTTGGTGCAGCCGAGGACTCGGTGGTTTGCTCGGAGCGCCAAAGTGTGATGACAGCGTCAACAGCATGCTTGTTGTCCAGCACCCAGCCAGGGACAAGTTCAGCGAGGTCGGAGCAAAGCAGAAGCCCAGGCATCACGAGGTTGGGGTCCTTCCCCTCCAAACAAGCCGCCACCAATGGGCCTGTCCTCGCGTTGAGCTCGCGCAAGAGATTGGGTGCGAGCCTTGCGCGGAGAATGCTTCGAAGGGTGCGGATCTGCATTGGGAACGCTAGGTGTCGCATGAAGTAGTCCATAGCATCGGAGGGGTAGCGATCAAGGTACTTCGCCAATGGCGCAGAGAAGGGGCTTTCACCAGAGAAATGGAGGGCAGACTCCGTCTGCACGATCGCATTGACCAGATTCTCGAGGAAGATGTTGGCTGCTGAGGGAAGTAGGTGGAAGATGTTCGCCAGGCAAACCAGCTTCTTGATCCCATCGTTCTCCATGAGAGGTAGACGTGATGACGCCTGTAGCATCTGCGGGTCTGCGACGATGCGGAAATGGTCAAGCAGCTTGTGACCGATCTCGACCTTGAAGTAGTTCGTGAGCAACTCCAAGAGTCGCGCTAGCCCCTCCAGACCAGGAATAGAGAGACGCTTAGGATCGGCGAGATTCATTAGGATCGGCCGGAGACCCGTCTGAAGCAACTCCTTCGGAAGTCTCGATTGGTGGGTCAAAACCATCCGAAGTCCCTCGTGGGCAACCTCCTTGATCTCGGGATTGGGTGAATACAACGATTTGAAGTAGACGGTTGTGACCCTGCGTCGTACGTAAGCAACACATCGAGGCGAACATACTACTGCGGGGCACTGACCTCTGCCTAGTCTGGTGCTGTTTCGCAAAGAAATCCGTCATGGGCATCGACGCGGTCAAGAGCTTGATGCAAGCGACTCTGAGTTTGATGATATCGAGGCTACTCTGCCGTCCATTCGACCTCCCCACCAACGCCATGTCATCGGCATCAGCTAATGCGAGTGTCTCGTGCAAGAGACGGAGAAGCTCGTCGTTGAGCTCTGGGAGAGGAGGCTGTAGGCTGACGCAGTACCGAATGCCTTCGATCATGCCAATCTGGAGGGGGAACGGGAGGGCTCGGAGGGGCTTTGTATAGATCGAGGCGAGCATTCTGTCGCGATGAGGCATAAGCAAGTCGTATATTGGCTTCCCGCTGAGCTCCCCAAGCAACGCGATGCAATCCTGCGCGGCCTTCCGCACGATCGGATTTGGACTAGACAGCTCTGCGAAGAAGAGTCCGACGGCGTGCAAGATCTTGTTGTCCCGTACCTGTTCGCCGTCGTTTGCAAGCGAATCCATGGCGCTGACGCGCAACACCTGGTGAAGAACGTCCACGACAGTATCCGCATCATGAGGCAAGTCGTGAGGCATATCCTTCAAGACGTGGAGTAACATGCGGACAAGGTCTACTTCTCGCTCGTTGACCCACCGAACGCCGAGTTCGGGGATGTTGGTCATCAACCGGATGCCACCACATCCTGCGCTTCGCCGCACCCAAGCTTCTTCCAAGCACAATGAGAGGAAGCGACTGGCGATTTGATGCAGGGTGATCACGACGTCGTTCACTGAAACCTCGGAGGTAGTAGCCATTGCCACAAGCTCCCGAATGGACGTATCGACGAGTTCAAGAGCTTTCTTTGCCTCGTCAGGCTTCTCACGAGCCAGACCATGCTGCAATGCGTCAAGATAGCAAGAGAAGACCGGGCTGGGATAACGGCGCGTCAGAGCGTCCTTCACCGCATTCCGTCGTACCTCGGAGGTGAAGAGGAATCGGGAAAGCTCGGCCAAGGTCTTCTCCGCTTTCTCCTGGACGTCCGGTACGTGGATGGCGTCGTATAGATTCTCGAGGCACCTGATAAAGAGCTCCTCTCGCTCGCGACCTTTGACGCCCTGACAAACAGCGAATCTGAGCTCATGATTCAGCCGGAGACCATATGGACGACTTACCTCATGAAGGACGAGGCTCAAACATTGCTCAAGATAGCTGTACGCAAGTGGACGATACTGGGGCCCGTACTTCGATGTAGACGAGAAGATCTTGGCGGACAACACCGACATTGGAGTCAGCTCGATATTGCCCATCTGCGGCCCAAACGAAAACCGGGCCGTCAGCGGTTCGGGATTCACGCGGTACTTCAGCAAAGGCTCTTTCTCCAGCAACTTGCGATTCCGTCCGCCGAGTTTCCCGAGGATCCGGATGGTAGTGTGCGCATGATGATGATTCGCGGGGAGGGGTTTGAGCAGATCGTGTAGTGCTTCCATCAACTCTCGCAATACGGCATTCAAGGTGGGGTCCAGGAAGTCCGGAGTCAGGTTGTCGATGCAGAGCTCGAGCGTCCGCAGTCCTTGGGATACGAGATCGGCATTCCCCCGCAAAGCTAGCGCTAGCGGCTTCATGAGATAGGAAAGGTAGGGGATGAGATGCGTCAAACGAAGAGGTACGGTGAGGAAGAGCTCGACAATCATGTCCCGAGTTGGCCCTTCTGCCGACTGGAGTTGGCGGTTGAGACCCTCCAGCATGTCCGGGAGGAGTGGGAGGACTTCCTTGTACAGCAATTCGAATCGGCCGCCGCCGCCGCCGATCGAGCGGAAGAGGCCGCGGAGGAGATGGAAGTAGTTCATGGGCCTGGTCGTCTTCGCTGCCAGAGGGAAGCAGTCCATGATCAACTTTCCGAGATGCGAGGCGAGGATAGACTCGTTGAGCTGAGGGAACGTTGTGACAGCTTGGAACGCCATTTTGAAGACCCTGATTAATACAGCGGCCGCCTGATCGTCATAGTCGCCAAGCTCAGGAAGACGGTCCAAGAGATGTCGTAGAACGATTGCAACCAGAGTGGGGGAGGTCGCCTCTTTAGTGAACAGAAGGCTTGCCAGATTCATGAGCAAAGGACGTTTCTCTGCTGAGGCGAGGTAGAAGCCGATCTTTCGTGTCCAAACTTCCTGGAAGACATGTAAGTTGAGTTCCGCTAGGGCGCCGGCGAGCCAGTCCATAGCATCGTGAGCATCCCGAGAATCGGCGTCGAAGAATGCCATAGCTCGGATGCAGCTATCAAACATCCGGGCGATCAGAGCGCCGTCTGGAACAGGAGCGTCGCACTTCTTCAAGCCCACTATCAGACCTCGGAACACGTGGAGGATTGTGCGAACCAGATTTCGGTACTCTGAACTACAATTTCAGTTTGCCAGGATGTGCTACAACGGCGATGACGCACCTCCAACATGATCCTCAGGTTTTTCGGTAGCATAGCAAGGGTTGACGAGGGGCCTAGACCTCTCGATGGTTGCGAAATCCTTGAACTCCGAAGCTGCGTCCTTCTCCTTTGGTGCTTTGCTGAGCCTCTCAGCTTGCACTGACACGAGCGAATCCACCTTGTCGACACAAGCCTCCAAGAGCATCATGAGGTTACGCGTCGCGTTCTGGTGCGTGTCCTTCACAACCTCCAACTCGACGAGATGCAATATCATCTTAGCAGACATTACGTGCATGTGCGTAGAAAGGTAGGGGTTATGCATGTGCTGAACGTAGACAGTGAGGACGCGAGTGAGATTGGCAGGCGTGAGTTCTAGCTTCAGGTGGTGCAGCAGATCTGCGACGGCAGTAAACAAGGGGATGCTATATCGCGGTATCAATCGCCTCTCCTGCTATTGGGACATAGAAATAACTCACCGTAGAATTTCTCGGCCTCCAACGGAGGTTCCCAGTAGCACCCGCTCATCGAGCAACTTGTCTATGTGGGGAAGCAGTGCACGCCGGTGGATTGTACTGCCAAGGTGCCGCAACAAGGTAGAGAGATCCTATGAACGAATGTGAGGTCAGTCCACATATGAAAGATGCCTTGTAAGCGCACCTTGCGAGGGGAAATTGCAGTGGCGGGGCAATCTTGGAACAGACGAAGCATCGTGAGGACGAGCTTCTCTCCCTCCGCATCGTACTGTTCGGGGAGACCTCTGAAGATGAAGACCAGAGACGAAGCGCATTTCAACTGTGCCAGTATGTAGTCCAAGTAGACTTGGGAATTCTTGATGGTTGGGGCCATACCTGCCCAGTACCCGCCCATAGCCTCGAAGTCCTCTCGTGCCTTCTGCTGTGCCGGCGCCTGTACTTCAACGAACTCGAGTAGACGGGGGATGATGTGTGGGATACGCGAAGCGACTAGCGTACGATTGCACTGTAGAAACGGAACCAGCAAAAGACTGATCTCGGTGGCAACCTTGAAACTCCGGATAGCAGGAAGGGAGACGTTCGCATCTAGTTCTGGAGAGCCCTCAGACAGAACTTCGACGACCAATTGCTTGAGGTTGTCATGAAGAGCGAGAAGAATTGATGTGTACTCGTTGAACACCTCCTCGTTGATAGTGCGGATACCGCGTGTGATGTCGCCGAGCATTTTACAGCAAGTCACTCCCATTTCTTCATTATCATGGCGAAGCAGATGGAGCAGTCCGTGGTAGAGTGGGAGGACTTGCGGGCGAACAACTTCCAGTGACGGTATACGGTGCAGGATCTCCAGGAGAGTGCGACGAAACGAATATTCGAGGCTGTCCCTTTGGAAGGAAGGCTTGCCCGACCGTAGGATTTCGAGGAGGACGGGAATCATGTGGGGAAGGACTCGCACTTCAGCATCTCGGACCGTGTCTATCATCTCGCGAAGCTCGCATGCAACGTCATATTTGGTTTTGAGGTCTGTATTCATAGTTCCAGTGGAGAGTTCGGAACACAGAAGTATGGAAGTCAGACAGACCTATGCTGGGGTCTGCGACGCGCGCAGCGCGCAACTCGAGGTCCGCGGCCGTATGCAACGGTGGCGTGTTATCCATTGAGACCGAGCCGCATGAACGAGCTGCTAATTTGTGCTAGATAGCCTAATTAGAGAAAGCGAGTGATGTGGGCAGCAGGCTGTCGGGCGAGGAAGCGGATGTGGCTGAGGCCGCGCGCAGGACGCGGGGGTACAGTCGAAAGCCACAAAGACGCGCCCGCGACCCCGACAAGCTTGAGATCACGTGGTATACGCTGGAATCGGGCGCTTGTCAAGGGCGGAGTTTGTTCGGGGTCCGAATCCCACAATGCCTCCAGATCGCTCTTGTCTCCACGCCTGAGGATGTGATTGCACTATGCATAACATACTATACGCTGTCTGCTCGTCTGTCCCTGCAATACCATCTCATCCACAATATATGCGGATGTACTTTGTAACTCAATTCTCTCGTCCAAAGTATACTGGCAGGCTTCGATCACATCGTAACAAGGCTCGATCAAGGCGTCCGAATCCCGGATTTGGCGACATGCGCTGCTACTTGTGCATCTTGATGAGGCTTGCGGAATTCGGGAAGGGTGGGGATTCGTACAGCAAAGGTCTGCTTCATCGCCCATGTTTGCACGGCTTATATTTGTCTCGAGGTAGCCTATACCATGCGTACTGCGTCCCTCAGTTGAGCTGCGGACGGTGTTGTGGCGGCCTTGGCTAAGCCTATCACCCTGATGTCGCTGAGGAGTTTCATCACCAGGGCCGTAAGGTTGATACTTACCGACGGGCGGTAGCGAGTCTAGCGACGCTTTCTGCGATGTCCTGCCTCTGACATTCTCCAGCTTGCCCGGTGCACTGAATATACCCCGTCTGACCACTCACACTCCTTTCGTCTTGAGCTGGTCTCTCGCACCTGCAGCTGGGCTGCCCTGTCCTTGTATTGGCTGGACCTCCATTCCTTCTGTGCTTAAGCCCTTGTGTTGACGTCGGAAACGAATGTCTGGTCACTTCCCCATTCCTGCGCCCTTCCTGCAAGATGACGAGAACCTCAATACCAGAGAATTCCTGCGTCACCCTGATTTGTGAGTTCTTTTCCCAGCCCGTTTGCACTTGCATGCTTACGCCGACCATCTTGATGGATAGCCGCACGGTTACTGGATTTTTGTTGGGTTGGGTCTTCTGGAGTAGTGTCTGCTACACGTATAGGTCGCGCTTCTTCCAATCACTGGGCCGTATCTGTTGGGATCGTGTTCGTCGCAAGAATCTTCAGACCAAACCGGGCGATATCGAGGCTCGAGCGTCTGCGGACGCCGAGAAGAGGACACCACTGCGCAGCGAGACTGGTCCACCTGCTGCTCAGCACCTTACCAACGAATCTGCGTTGATCTTCATCCTCAATCTATGCTTTGCATTCGCCAGCTTTGCCCTGTTCTGTTCCACTATGGCTTATGATCCAGGTGGCGTTAACACTACATGCGGTACGATTTGATCCTCCTTCTGCATGGATGGCCGCTGACGGCGCAATAGCATTCACGATCGCGTGGGGAAACGTGACTGCTCAAGCAGCTCGCTTTACTGGGCTTCTCATCCTCACACTGCGGCTCAAAGCGCAATATGGCTGGGTTGTGGAGTTTTACTGTCTGTGTGCTTCCCTTGTGCTCGTGTTCTGTACGTGCTTGAATCATCGTTTCGCATTCATACGTCTGACCGCCACCAGCATTCATGCTGGCTTTCAATGCAACCAACACCGGCGTGATCATCCTCGTCCACACCTTGTCATTGGGAATCTGTACAACGGAGCAGTGCGTACTGTATTATACACTCACGAATTATACACGCTCAACAATTCGCTTTGACAGATTCCTGCCTACGGCGATCTTGGCCTTCGCAAGCTTCATCATACTAGAGGTGTACATCACCACGCGGTTCTTGGGCTGGGAGGGCCGCCGTTCCGGATTGTGGTCTGTCCTGTCTAAGTCGGCGAATATCCGCGTCGCGCAAGCAAGCAGTTTGCTACTCCTCGAGGCCTTAACGATTGCGCCCAACGTCGTGAACACAGGTATACTCGTTCAATATGTCCCTTTCAGCTTAGGCGCTCTTGTAGTGCTCGGTAAGTGAGAGCCCCTGTGGTAAAATGCCACCGTACTAATGCTGAGCGCGAGTAGTCGTTTTCAATTACCGCACGGACGAAAAAGAGCCTACAGCGAACGGGAACGTGCTCCAAGTAACTGCCCCTTCGCGGCCTATATCGATCCTCGTCTCTCCCCGATTACCCATGACAAGGACCGGAACCTCAGGAGCGGTGGAGGATAGCCCTATCCTCATCATCGACAGCCCGAAGAAACTACCTGCCTCAAACGCCGAGCATGTACCTCCAACCACAGTTCCTAGCAGCGCGCCTCCGCGGATTGGCGATAAGCCTGTGTTCGCTGATCTTCAGGCGCGAAGAATCCTACCGTTTCAGGCGCAATACGCCGAGCACCTAGAACGACACATCCACACCGGACCAATTCCCCCACGACGTCCTAAACAGCAGCGCCCACATATCCAAGTCGTAGTCAACCATATCGAGCCAACGCAGGCCCTCAAAAGCGCCCCTTCAACCATCATTGGTTCTGATATCATTCGCCTTCCGTCTGCTGCAGCTCGTTCGCGGCGGGAGACAAGAGAGACGAAACCTTGGTCCCCCAACTCTTTCGTGACCTCATCCGAGTACACCACGTCTCATACCTCGTCGGTCGTTACGCCCACTACGATCCGAGACTCCAGCTTGTCCATGGCGCCGTCTACATTCAACCGCTCACAGTACACACGCTCCCGCCCAGCTCTATCCGGTGCATTCTCAAGATCCTCCAGTAAGAAGAAACTGCGCTCGCCCGCCGAGACATCGCTTAAGATGCCCTGGCGTGGTGCACCGCGGGCGTCCGTTGCATCGGGCAGGACGTTTGGCGTCCGTGAAGAGCTCCCGCCGGTCGCTGAGGGCCGGATGGACGTTGCTGGCCCCAGCGTAGATGGACAGCGCGGAAGTTATACGTCCTCGAAAAGACTGGTTATAAGCCGTCCCCATTCTTTGCGGTCGACGAAGCCGTCCAGCCCGCTCCCCTCTCGACTCACCATGATGCATCTCCCCGCCGTTCCCGCTACTAGCCGCCCATCCTCCTCTCAGCACCTCACGGTCCCCGAACAACTTGTTGACCCAGTCATTTCCGATACTCCTGCGCCAGTTGCCGCGCCATTGCGACATGCGGTTCCCATGCCAGTTTCTCCCCCGTCAGGATCATATGAACGAGCACCTGGTTCAGGAAGACTCCACGGTCCCAGGTCACCGCCCATGTCCAGCTCGTCGCCAAATCTCCGGAGCGCGTGGCCGATGGCGGAATTTGCAGGTAGTGTCACGGTGCAGGGAACCCAGACGGGACACAGACGCAGGCGTAGCGATAGTTGTCCGGAGCTTCCACCACTGGACCTTGGTGTGCAGTCCTTACGTTCGCCTGGCCCGCCATAGGTCATGATTAGTTGTGGCCAAGTTACAGTATTATCCGTAATGTCCGATGTCCACTATATCCTGTTCCAAAATGCCTCTCGTCGTGCGCATATTGTGTGAAGGACCCTTGTGAAGCCCAGCTAGCCAGTCCTACTATAATCTCTAGGGTTACTAGCCATTGTATGATTTACTGTGTGGCGCGGCGAGCTTGTCGTGTGTATACAGCCTTGGGTGATGTCAACAAGCTGCGGGCTGCGGGCGTCTAATCATCTCTATCTCATACGCCTGGGTTTGAGCTTCTCTGTCACCTACACCCCAGGAGATTCTCAACGCCCTCGTCGTATAGCCGTCTATAATTCAGCTCAAATGGCTTCATCTGAGCTGTTGAAGCAGATCCAAGCGGGTAAGAAGCTCAGGAAGGCCGAGACAAATGACCGTAGCGCACCCATTATCGAGACCCCCAAGGGAGCGGGTGGAGGTGGTAGAGCTGGCATGGGTGCACCTGCAATCCCTATGGCGGCGCCCTCGTCGTCTGGCGGTGGAGGTCCGCCCCAGCTAGGTGCACTGTTCGCTGGTGGGATGCCCAAATTGAAGCCGGCAGGACAAAGCCAACTAGGTAAGTTTCGTTGTTGGAAGGAAGACCGGTTCGCTGATCTTCTACATGCATTCCAGGTAAACCGCCGGCATTAGGAAAACCGCCGTCTATACCCAAACGCGACAACTCGTCTGCATCGTCTACGCCGCCTCCGCCTCCCAATAGAGCGTCTCCCGCAAAACCACCCGCGCCACCTCCACCAGCACCTCCAGCACGATCAGCCCCGAATCTACCAGCAAGGTCTGCTCCTAGTCTTCCAGCTCGAGTAACGCCCTCAGCTCCGAGTGCACCCACCCCTCCTGCTCCTCCCCCGCGCAAGGCGCCCCCTCCGCCTCGTTCAGCGTCGCCACCCGCGCCGCCTGCTATTCCCCCGCGGACATCTTCGCCTGCGAGTAGGGCAGGAAGACCCGTGCCAGAGACACCACCCAGGCCGTCTTCAGCGTTGCCTCATCGCAAAGTGCCTGCACCCCCCGGTGGGCGTGGGCCACCGCCTCCCCCTCCGGCGCGTCCTTCTTCGATTGCAGTCCATCATAGCGAAAGCAGTGCAGGCTCTCCTGGACGGCCTGTTCCTCCGCCACCCCCTGCGCGGAAGTCCGCCCNACTTGGCACCCCCGCCCCCGCCTGTTCGCCAGAGGGTGCATTCGGAGACGGACGCAACCCCTGCCGCGCCCCCGCCGCCTCCTATGAGGCATACACCTACTCCGCCTTCATCGACCCCTCCTCCGCCCCCTCCGGCACCCCCGGCGCGGCATACAGCAGCTCCCACCGCACCACCTCCGCCTCCACCTGCTGCACCTCCAGCACGGCACAGTGCAGCCCCCTCGGCACCCCCACCCCCNGCCTCCCGGGCCTTCGCCTGTTCGCTCTCGCACGTCGTCTGGATCCAACCTGCGTCCCCCATCTGCACCTCCGAGCAGGGTGCCTTCGGGCTTAGTACCGAGGCTCAATGGGAATGGCAATTCAGAACAGCGCCGAAAGAGTAAGTGTCAGAGCTTCTACCGGTTGAGAATCGCACAGCTTGCTGAATAGTGGTCTCAGTACCCACGCCGCCGCCCACGGTTGGATCTCACACTTTTCCGGTGTCGGATTTCCCGCCTCCGCGGCCGTTTACGGCAAGCGTCAAGAAGTACGCCGGAGGGCGGCAACGGGGATGCAATTTCGACCTTGGGTCGTTGTAGGATGGAAGAACGGAGGAAGGACTTCGACGGATGGTGGACCTGCCACGTATGCTACTCATGTACCTTGTGGGCGAATTCACGTTGACGCAAGTCATGAGTTGCCCGCGAGAAGCCATATGAGGGCTAAGAAAGAGATTGATGCGTGAAATGTCCGCGCTAAGGCCGGACGTTGGGCGCGGCGAAAGCAGGATTGAAGCCGATTCGGGATGGATGAGTAGCAAGGCGCCGACTACGTGTCTTATAGGATGAGCGCGAAGAGGGCGCGTTGTGTCAAGTGGGATGCCTGGAGGTCGAGAGTGCCCGAGTCGGCTGCAAAGGGGACGAGCGCTTGCCCGTTTGGGCGCGATCAGTAACAAGTTGGCTCGGCCTGGGTGATGGGGCTTATATAGTGACACGTCGACAGTCCCCGCTCTTATAAACCCTCGCGGTCGCCGCCACCGCCCAAGCCTCATCTACTCCTTCCTCTCCTTCCTCACAATGCGGTTCTCGCATTTGTTCTCCTCGGCGGCTGCCTTCGCCCTCTTCACCGCCGTCCTCGCCTCGGACGTGATCGACCTCACCCACGACAACTTCGATGCTGTCGTCAACCCTGAGTCTCTGATCCTCGTGGAGTTCTTCGCGCCATGGTAAGTCACCCGTGTACGTCTTATTAGCGTAACCGAGTCCAACCTCGCGTAGGTGCGGTCACTGCAAGGCTCTTGCACCTCATTACGAGGAGGCGGCCACTGCCCTCAAGGAGAAGGGCATCAAGCTCGCCAAAGTCAACTGTGTGGATGAAGCGGACTTCTGTCAGTCCAACGGCGTTCAAGGATACCCGTATGTAGTCTTCCTTTCGTTCAAGAAGAGCACCACCCCTGAGCACTCGCATTCTATAGTACTCTTCGGGTATACCGCAATGGCGACTACAGTGACTACAGTGGTCCCCGCAAGGCTGATGGTATCATCAGCTACATGACCAAGTAAGAGTTACGCCTTCCTCTTGATATGTTCTCTTGCTAAAATGACCTAGGCAATCCCTCCCCGCCGTCACTGATGTTACCACCGAGAACTTCGAGGAGTTCAAGAAGGCAGACAAGATCGTCGCGCTCGCTTTCCTACCCTCCGCCACTGACGCACCTGCTGCTGAGTTCAGCGCGACTGCGAACAAGCACCGTGACGACTACCTCTTTGGTCTCTCCACCGACAAGGCGGTCGCCGAGGCGGCTGGTGTTACTCCCCCTGCTATTGTCCTCTTCCGTAGCTTCGACGACCCCCAGACCGAGTTCCCTTACCCTCTGGCTTCTACGAACGCCAAGGAGATTGAGAGCTGGATTCAGGACCTCTCTATCCCTATCATCGACGAAGTCGGTGCGGAGAACTACCAGACTTACGCCCAGAGCGGCAAGCCTCTTGCCTACCTCTTCGTTGACCCCACCGACGAGAAGCTGAACGACTACATTGCCACTGTCAAGCCCGTCGCGGCCAAGTACAAGGGCAAGGTCAACTTCGTCTGGATTGACGCCATCAAGTTCGGTGACCACGCGCGTGCCTTGAACCTCAACGAGGCCAAGTGGCCCAGCTTCGTCGTTCAGGACCTCCAGAAGCAGCTGAAGTACCCCTACGACCAGGGTGCTGAGCTTTCGACTGAGGCCCTCGACACCATGGTTGAGCAGTTCCTTGACGGCAAGCTCGAGCCCCAACTCAAGAGCCAGCCTATCCCTGAGTCGCAGGATGAGCCCGTTTTTGAGCTCGTTGGCAAGCAGTTCGAGGAGATCGTCTTCGATGACGAGAAGGATGTCTTCGTCGAGTTCTACGCTAGCTGGTAAGACTCCTTTACATCATCAATGTTCTTCCGGGTCTCAATTACTGGTGTAGGTGCGGTCACTGCAAGCGTCTCAAGCCTACCTGGGATTCCCTTGGTGAGCACTTCGCCAACGTCAAGGATCGCGTTACGATGTGAGTTTTCGGCCCCGTCCACTTGGGTTGTACTTTCCTCATCTGGTTATGCTTGCAGTGCCAAGATGGAGGCGACCGAGAACGATCTCCCTCCCACCGTTCCCTTCCGCGTCTCTGGTTTCCCCACGCTCAAGTTCAAGAAGGCCGGTACCCGCGACTTCATTGACTACGATGGTGACCGCTCGCTTGAGAGCCTCATCGCGTTTGTTGAGGAGCACGCGAAGAACCCTCTTGACCCCAACGTTGCTTTCGGCAACAAGACGCCTGCTCAGGAGGCCGCACAGGTCGTTCTTGAGCACGATCACCACGACGAGCTCTGATTCTTGGGTGGACACGATAGTCGCATTGCATTATCCCTACGCTTTATTATGTATTAGTCTGGGCGCAGCTCGCCTGAAAATATCCACGGATTTTACTTCATAGAGCTATATTACCTGAACGCAAGATTGAAAGACCGGGTTGACGGCGGAGACATGCCATCCATTGGGAATTTTTTCTGAGGATACAATGATGCTAGTACTTCTCTTCCTACAGAACAGCCAACTGATACACCACGAGATACGTGATAAGTGAAAGCGAAAGGATCCAATGTGCGATGGAACGAAAGAGGTGGATGCAGAGGTGTGTCTAGAGCTTGACCTCCTTAAGACCATCCTTCCAGAAGGTGAAGTAGGCTGTGCAAAGCGCACTGTCAGTGGGATTCCAATGACTATGAGCGTCGAAAAAACGTACGGGTGACACCATCCTCGCGGTAGTTGAGGAGAGCGACCATGCCATCAGGGTTCATGTTCTCGCCAGTGTAGAACTCGAAGTCCTTGAAGTTGGCGACGATCTTCTTGGCGAACGCCTGCGCACCCTTCTCGAAGGCCTCAACACGATCAGGCTTGGTCTCCTGGAGGTGCTGCTTGACAGCCTTCATGTAACCCTGCGATTACAGATAACGTCAGACTTGCTGACGAGCGGAGACACATGTCGAAGATCACGAACCTTGAGGTAGGTGAGGTAGGACTTCTTGTCGAACTGCGTCGACTGAAGACGGAAGGAGTAGACGACGTTGTTGACCGTCTGCGCACCCTCCTCGAGGGACTCCTCCTGCTCCTCAGCGGAGGGGTTGGCGCCTGGATCAACGAGGTCAGTATTGATCGGCCTCGGGTAGATTACCTGCAGGCTACTCGCCGATATCGACGTCCGCGCCAGGCTTGACGGTGATCATCGAGCAGTCGACCTCGTACACGATGTCATCAACCTCCTTGCTGGTAGAGGCAGGAGCGGTCAGCCGGACTATCTCCTAGAGATGCTGTGTCGCAGAGGGGCGTACATGGGGAAGGCATCCGAGAACATCTCGTCGTTGGAGATAACGTCGGTGTAGAGCAACATGGCGGCGTTTTAGGGGGGCGGGTCGNAGGAGACTGGGAGGGGAGTGGGAGAGAGCGAAGGGGGAGAGACAGAGAGACCTGAGAGCAAGGAAAGATGAAGAACCCGGGCTATGTACACTTTCCGCTGAAAAATAACTGGCGGAGCAGCAGAAAAGTGATCAATCGATCTCTTATCGTCCTGTCACGTGGCTCTTCTCCGCACCGAGCTCGATTGCCTTTTTGGAACTTTTTTNGAGCTCGTCCACGAGCGAGCGCACCTCGACTCCAGGCTGTGGTACTCGCCGACCCTTCTTGCTGCTGCTTTCTGGTGACTGCGACCGCCATGGACTACCAGCCTGTTGTCGTCCGAAAGCATCCACGCCCCGCTTCCACGAAACATAATGCCGAGTCTAGATACTGGCGGCAGTACCGGCACCCAGTCTTCATCAAAGAATATGCACCCGTCACCTCCGTCCACTTCTCTCCAGCCAAGCCTCACCGGTATGCGGTGACTGCAGCGACTCGTGTACAAATATACGCACCTAGGACGCAGAAGGTCACGAAGACAATATCTCGTTTCAAGGATGTTGCGCGCAGCGGATGCATACGAGGAGACGGAAAGCTAGTAGTTGCCGGCGACGATAGTGGCCTCATTCAGGTGAGTTTCAAGTGTATCAACGCAGTCCAGAGACCGGACTACCTACATTGTGGTCCTGACCAATGTTCCACAGATATTCGACATCAACTCCCGTGCTATTCTCCGCACACTGGACTCCCACAAACAACCCGTACATGTCACCAAATTCTCCGTCCTCGACCAGACCCAGGTCCTGTCATGCTCCGACGACACCACCGTGAAGCTCTGGGACGTCCCATCGCAAGCTGCCATCACGACTTTCCTCGACCATACAGACTACGTCCGATCCGGTCAAGTTTCCACCTCCAACCCCAACCTCATCCTCACCGGTTCATATGATGCGACCGTCCGTCTCTTCGATGCCCGAACGGGAGAGTGCGAGATGGTCATGGGCGACCCCTCTGGAGAGGCGGGCACACGCAATACTATGCCAGTAGAACAAGTCCTCATGTTCCCTTCCGGCACCGTCGCATTGTCGTCAGCAGGCCCAATCCTCCGCGTTTGGGATCTCGTAGCAGGCGGTCGGTGTACGCGTGCCATGTCAAATCACCAGAAGACAATCACGTCTTTGGCATTCAACTCGGATGCGAGTCGCCTCCTGACCGGTGGCTTAGACCAAATGGTCAAGGTGTACGACGTTAGCACGTACAGAGTCGTGCACACTATGCGTTACCCTGCTCCTATCCTCTGTATGGCGATCTCGGTACGAATCATTCTGCATATTGCGTCGTTCTCCTATTGATATCATTGCGTGCAGCCGGACGAGACGCACATCGCTGCCGGCATGTCGGACGGCACACTGTCCGTGCGGAGACGACAACCCAAAGCCTCGGAGCCTGCGTCTAAAGACTTGTTCTCGGTTGCGTCTCTGCGGACAGGCGCATTCGAGTCCTTCCTCGGCGGTGCACTTCCAACCCTTGGTCAGGGACACGTGAAGGAGAAGAAGAAATCCAAACCCGTAGGCGACGTCGACGAGTTGAAGGTCGAGAGCAAACGCAAGAAGCGGTTGCGCGAGTACGACAGGCTGCTAAAGAACTTCAAATACTCCGCAGCGTTGGATTCCGTTTTGCGCAAGGTGTGTAGTAGTAGTTCGGTTACCCACATCATGCAGCGTGCTGAGGTACACCGACAGAACGTACCTCCGACCACGGCCTTCTCTCTTATCCAAGAGCTGATCCACCGGGACGGCCTGCGGACAGCGCTTGCCGGCCGTGACGACGTGCTTTTGGAGCCTGTTTTGAGGCTGTTGCTCAAGCATATCACCGACCCTCGATTTGGCGAGATGGTCTGCGATGTTGCCAATGTAGTCATCGGTGAGCCTTCTATCGTTGGTTCCGGTCGCATTCGTGCGCTCACGCATTGTCCATCGCAGAGATGTATACGCCGGTATTGGGTCAATCACCGTTAATCGACACGTTATTTGTGCGGTTACGGAAAAAGGTAGCTGCAGAGCTACGCTTCCAAAAAGAGCTTGTGAAGGCGAAGGGTGCCCTTGACATGCTGCTTGCATCCGCAGCACTCTCTGTTGTATAGTCGGGACGTTGGCGTCGCATTCCGCATTAGTGCTACACATACTGTACTACATACATTGTCCATAATCAGCAGGCTTCCAGGAAGGCAATCAGGTTGCGCAGGATCTCGCGCTGTGAGGGGACGCCGTCAGTGTTGGCTTCTGCTGTGTCTTCGTCGACATTGTCATGGAAGATTTGTAACGTCTGGACGATGTCTTTGAAGGACTGGTTCTTCCGGTCTAGGAGCTTCTGGATATGGGCGCGAACCTGTGCAGAAAGAGCTCATTCAGTCGCTGTGTCCCCGGACTCATGAGACGAAAGACATACGCCATCATCTTCCATTGCGATCCATGCGAGGATATAGTCAACGGTTTGTAGCGTGAACAGACCTCCGTCTAATCGACGCAAGTACCAGAGGTCCTCCATTTCTGGTTCGATCTCCTCACCCTCAGCTTCCATGCGCTGTTTCCCGAATCGTCAGCATCGGAAGCAATGACGAGGCGACGATATGTACCTTCTTCTCATCCTCGATGTCCTTGTTCGTAGCCTTCAGTCGTCCGTGTGCTGCATCCCTGATCTCAAGTAGCTTCTCTGGCTTCTCGTAGTTATTCTCCACAAACTTTGCGAGAAGACGTATGCGCGCAGGGGAGTCAGAGGCTAAATTTGAGAGCAACGATGAAACAATCCCAAGCGTATGGGCGGTGTCCTCTGACGCGGCATGTCCAGCAGTAGCTTTTTGTTTCTTCCCAGTCTGGGAATCCCGGTAAGAAGAAGCAGCGCATGCGAATAGTACTCGACGAACCTTTCCACCCATGAACGAGGAGAACAAAGTCTTCAAGCCTAATGCCTCGACGAACGTCTCACATGCTGCCGTACCCGCAGGCCCGGACATGGCATAATCCAAGACCTTTATCGCCCTGGAGCGCGCCTGCATTTTGTCTCTGTTTTGAGATTAGACCATAGACTGCATTCTATTCGAAGGAGTATGACGCACTTCATCATCAGCACCATCAGGTCCACACCCTCGAGGTCCAAGAATTGCTGTTTGATTTCAGGCTCGCCCAATGCGGAGCAGAGGATGTCAAACACGTTCTCCATGTACTCAGTCTCGTCCGCATCGACAGGGTCCCGTTTGCGGTAGCGCTATGCAAGTTTTAGGATATGTTGGTTCAGTAGTAACATCGGTTGGAACGCACCGACAGAATTTGAAGTATACTTTCGACACCACTAAGCTTGCCTAATTCTAGGCGATTAGGCCGGTTGTTCTGCAGGAGAATAGAGAGAATCTCCGCGGCATATCCCCGGTTCTCATCATGTTTTGTGGATTCTATCCGCTTGAGCAACCACGAGAGGATCTTCGTTTTTGAGACGAGCTGTGTAGACAGCTCCGCGTTGAACCCAAGGAGATTTTCAAAGATACCTTCGCTCACGTTAACGACAAAGTAGCCCGCAAGATATACCACGCCACTTACCTAGCACATGGAAAACACCTTGACGGTCAGATTCCTCCTCCTCGTTAAATCGATTCAAGTTGTCCACCAGGAGTTCCAAGATCGCATTGTCCACCTTTGGTATCCGTCAATATTACTGGCCTGTAGCCACTACTTCTGCGGCATGGTACTCACGAAACTTTGGACCAATTGTTTGAGGGCGTCTTCGCGACTTCCCTCGCTCTCCTCTTCATCTTCCACCTCGTTGCCGACATCTTCATCAGTGAATTCATGGATGACTTCCACCACGTCGATCACAATGTCCACATTCTCGTGACTCAGAAGGCCAATTAAACGCTCAACAGCGCCTGAACGGATGACTTCTGGGTATGCGACCACAGGGAATTGTGCGAGCGGCAAGAGTGCTTTGAGTGCAATATCAAGATCTGCCTCTGAGTCGATGAACCTACGTGGCACGAAGGGATTTAGTTAGCCGCGTGCATCCCTGTACTGTATTACTTACTTGGTAGGGTCGTCGGGATATTTTGAACGTTGGTCTTGGTTTTTGTTGGCGGCCCGCTCGAAACGAGTGAGAAGTCGCCTCACAGTGGTAGCATTCATCTCCTCCAGCTAGCGTTCTAAGCTCAGTAATGAGTGCAAGGCCATGATCTCTCTGTAAGCACTCACGTCTTCTCGTGCTTCTTCACCTCCCGCTCGGTCAAAGATATTGAGAATATCCTTCTGCTCTTTGGTCAATCCGCCACCAAAGAAACGACCTTCCTCGTCTTCCTCCGCGAAATAGTCCGCATCCCCTCCAGGAGCGAAATCTCCCTCATTGGACTGGTCACCGGTCTCGTCCTCGTCTTCGACAGTGGTTGCTCTCGACTTGCCCTTGGAGAGTGAGGGTGATTCATCTACGTCCATGACACTCGGGCCGGCCTCAGATGCCTCGCTATCCATCCTCAAGCGTTTGAGCATCTCTGGAGTGGGATTGTCAGGAAGCCGCCTCTTGTTGCTGCCCGCAGGTAGCTTGGGTACCTGGGTGAATGTTTCAGCGATCTAGACCGAGATGTCCCCAGGTGCACGACTTGTCACCTTGAAGAGCTTGTCGATATCCATGTTATGCGAACGAGACGATGATACACAACTCGAGCAAGATGGAAGCTAAGACGAAGAGGCGCGCTCTATTGCGCGCTGGTCCCTGGACCGCGTCAGAAACAGGGACCAGCGTCAAAGTTCAAACGTATCTCCGGTCTCTCAGAGCCCACCAACAATACGTACTATTAGCATCACCGTCAGTACAGTACTACTTTCTTAACTCCTGGCAGCAATGGCTTGCAGGCCAATGAAGACGATTGCTGTGAGATGCAGACTTATGTGATCGTAGTTGCCGAGACGGGTCAAGCTTGGCGCAGCCGTCAATACAATACACTCATTCGAGGCAGGGTAATATGCACACAATAGTCTACCAGAACCGTCCAGGGCAGAGCACATTTAGAGCGAGCAGACCTCACCCGAAGGCACTACTATCCGTGTGCTAGGCCGCCGCATTATCATGGAATCTCATTAGTAGGGCTTGTGTCGGTTCTTCTTCAGCTCCTTCTCGAGCTGTTTGGCCTTCCGGTGTCCGATCTCGACAGGGTTGATGGCATTGTCAGCCTTCTTCAACTTGATAGGACGATTCCCAACATATTTCCCTACAAATGCACGTTAGCGCTATGTAACACCATGGATGCATACAAGGCTCACCGTCCATTTCTTTCCAAGCTTTGAGAAAGTCTTCAGGATCAGAGAAAGCGACGAATCCATACTTAGCCTACAACATCAGGATTGAGGATCCCGTCATCAGCGGATGTTATGGTGCACACACCTTGCCGCTAAGCCTATCATGAATCACACGGGCTTTCTGGAAGGATGCGTATTTGTTGAATGCGTTGGATAGCACATCATCGGATACATCGTTACTCAAGTCGCCGACGAACAGACGGAACCATGCTGTGGACAGCCGGTCAAACAGATGCACCAGAGAAGATATCATACATCACTCACATGGATTCCATTCGAGCAAAGTTTGGTCCTCCCAGACCTTTCCACCGCCCTTCCGCAGGACAGTGGTCCTTTTGCCTCCTTTGGCCAACTTGCCTCCCGCACCTCCACGTTTGTCCACAGTGGCCCCTGGGACGTACGCACTCTGCTGGGCAACTATACCAACATCATATTCGTATGCATTGGCAGGTACAGGGGCACTATGCGCCGAGGTTGATGGGCCCGGAAGTGGGTACATAGGGCCCTGGTAGGGCTGGTGATAAGGATTATAATCCGCAGAGGGCTGTTGGTATTGATACTGCTGGTAGTAGCTCTGTGCAGAGTATGGATCCATGATGGCTTCTAATACTGGTGGAGAACCTTGGAAGACGTCCTGTGGGCAAGACAGGTAGCGGACGGTCGCGGAAGCGGTGAGGTAACGGCACGAAGCAAGCAGGGACGTTGAAGAAGCGCCCATTAGCAGAGGCTTCTGGTGCTCTGGCGGTAGCGGTTCGGACCCCGAAACCGGTACCCACGTGGTTGTTTCGGGGTCTCACCGCTCGCGAATCCTGCGCTCAAGGGCACATTCGCCGTCAACAAAGTCATCGCCCTCCTCAAGACCCCCCNATTCCAAGGTGAGTAACCGTATGAAACATCACAGAGAGCCCGCGTATTGCTCGTACACCCTGGCTGTGGCGCTTTTGGTGGACAAATCTATCTGAAAGGCGGTGGATGGCCGTCGACCCAAATGGATGAAGTGAGGTGACTGCTTGCTCATTTGCACACACTTCCACAGATGCCGTTCGTCAAGAAGGTCAAGTCCGACGCCTACTTCTCTCGTTTCCAGGTCAAGTACCGTCGTCGGCGTGAGGGCAAGACCGACTGTATGTATTGCGCCTCAAAAGCTGCTTTGGATCATCCCTAACGTCTATACAGACTACGCGCGCAAGCGGCTGGTGACCCAGGCGAAGAACAAGTAGTACGTATTTTGACTGGAATTCCTACTTGAATACCTTCTCACCATTTTAAAGCAACGCGCCGAAGTACCGCCTGGTCGTCCGCTTCACGAACCGTGAAGTTATTGTCCAGATTGTGTACGCTCGTCTTCAGGGCGATTTCGTTCTGTGCGCTGCGCGCTCGAAGGAGCTCCCTCGCTACGGTATCAACCACGGTCTCACCAACTGGACCGCCGGTACGTGTAACACAGCATGCTGGAAAGGAATAGGGCTGACCCTACATACTAGCATACGCGACTGGCCTTCTCTGCGCCCGCCGTGCCCTTACCAAGCTCGGTCTTGCGGACAAGTACGAGGGTGTCGCGGAGCCCGATGGCACTCTCACCATGACTGAGGCCCTTGACGAGGAGGACGCTCCCCGTCCCTTCAAGTGCTACCTTGATGTCGGTCTCAAGCGCACTTCTACCGGTTCCCGTGTCTTCGGTGCCCTCAAGGGTGCCAGCGACGGCGGCATCTTCATTCCCCACAACGAAAAGCGCTTCCCCGGCTACGACCCTGAGAGCAAGGAGCTTGACGCCGAGGTCCTGAAGAAGTACATCTTCGGTGGCCATGTTGCGGAGTACATGGAATCGCTTGAGGAGGAGGATGACGAGCGGTAGGTGAATTCCACTTGAACTTGCCATCCAGTTACCAATTTCGCATCAGCTTCAAGAAGCAGTTCTCGACCTACCTTGCGGATGGTGTTGGCTCCGAGGATATCGAGGAGATCTACACGAATGCCTATGCCGCCATCCGTGAAGACCCCACCTTCAAGCCCACCGAGAAGACGAAGGACTGGGCCGCAGAGAGCAAAAAGTTCCGCACTCCCAAGCTCACGCTCGAGGAGCGCAAGGCACGCATCCAGGCCAAGATCGAGGCTTTCCAGGCCGAGCACGCCGACGAGTAGATGGATATCTTTCCTCCGCTTGCATTCTCCTGCGCATGTACTACCCTACTTTTACGCCGACTATGACCCCAAAACTAGGCTATGCCATCGTCATGCTATTATTGCATCACATTTCGGATTTCACCCTCGTCCAGAATCGGCTCAGCGGAAGCTTCAAGTCGTGGAAGGTAGTGCATCAACGTCCTAGTGACGAATCAACAGTGTGGCAAACCCATTCGAACAGCGACAATTGTCCCCCGGCACTGTAAGTGTCTATCAGTGTAGCACGGCCATCTCGGCTCGCTCTAGAAGCTGCACACGCAACCACAGTTCCGCTGAACGAGATCCGGAAGTCCCTACAAATAAAAGGATCAGTGAGAGTGGGTCAACATGACCAGTAAAACTCACAAGACACAGCCTTCCCACCGCCCAACGCATCTACCGCTGAGAAGGTCGACGAACCACGTCCCATTGACCTTCTCGCATCGGTCAGTGCCAATGTCACATATACGATGAAGCAATCTGCTGCTGATTTCGTCGACGAGCAATTGTGTGAGTTGTGAGATGGAAGCAACAGGCAACGTAGCCTGAGGCAGGTGTGCGGTCAGTGTGGACGGCGACGAGGTGGTGAACCGAATTGTGTGTCTACATTGCGACTCAGCAACGCAGTATTCAGAGAACAAACGGGGCGCACCTATCATCGATACGAAGTAAGACTTCGCCGCCAAGAGGGTTTGTCTTCTCGTGCTCGAGAGAAGCGACGAGAACCTCGCCACTATCTGCTACTGGATCGTAGTGCACTCTAGCAGACACTCCGGCGTCGCGAAGCGCAGTAGCCACCCGATTGATCTCGTCGCCTATGCGTTCCCAGAATTCCTGATATTGCAAAATGTCGATGATGGGCTGGAGAAGGGGTGGTGGCTGCGCGGTGAGCTGAACAGCAGTTGTGCGGGATATGCTAGTCTTGCTGAGACGCTGTCTTTTCGATACAGTGTGTGCGCGAAGTAGAAGGACGTGTAATGTGGAGTATATGAGATCGCAGACGGGATCTTCCAGGCCGCTGGGGATTTGTGTTGCAGCATCCGCATCGACCTATATAGTCAAACGGATGAATGAAGGAGAAGGGTGGTGGCTATCAAGCGTCCTCACCAGCTCGAAGCGAAGTTCAGTAGATTGCGCGGCGTCAATTATGATCAGGCGTTCAGAGACCTCCGCTGAGGCGGTAGGCAGACCGCTAGCCTCCTTGATCAGAGACGAAAATATCTCTTGTTCGACCACTTCTGCTTGGGCGGCACGCAATGCGCCATCCAGTGAGGTATCGTCCGGTTTGGTCAGATGACTGTGGCACGTCCGTCTTGTGCCGTCCAGGAGCGTTCGAGCCACAGATACGCGCAGACGGGTCTTTTGCCTCAGAGGGAATTCAAGCGCGTTCGTTGCGATTCCGTCATCCGTTGAAGCCATGCGGCCAATGGCGCGACGTCGGAACAGCACAGGAGCTAACTATAGGTCAGCCTGGGCGCATTTGCATCCCATTCGAACGGCAACGTACATTCTTCCAAGCCATATGAAATGAGGAAATCTTTGGACGTCTTGTCGGCGCCTTTGCCGGTGGCCGATCCCAACGGCAAGGGTGCCGGTATGAGGCCCCAATTTCCTCTGCGAATCTTCAGCGCGTCCATCCAATAGCGTTCTCCAGCGACGCGGCTATCCTCAATCTTCTCGGCAGCATCCTTGAAAAGATCGGCTGCAGCACGCAGCGCCTTGTCCTTGCCGCCTATTGTTAGCTGCGCGTCAAAGGCACGCACGGATAGTATTGGCGATGGCTTGTCGACGGTCGGAAGGGCGAGCTCGTAAATATTGGTGTTCTTATGTAATTGGCGCCCATGCCCAACGCAAAGTGCATGTTCTGTATGGTTTTCATCCGGTCGATGCTTTGTGCACCACTTGCTCCGGTGAGGAATCGTGAGGTCGCCGGCGCTCTTAGTAAAATCTAGGGAAAGA